>JAYESA010000020.1:23485554-23625554 GCA_036927795.1 Iris macrosiphon | reverse complement strand
CTTAGATTTCTTGTATCTTACAGTTACTAATATCTTGTTTCTGATATTCCTGTATCTTTACCTTTATGCACCAGTGATTTATATATTTCTTGTTTCATACTTGCTTCATTCTTCTTGCTACTTGCTATAACTGTTTTATAGTTTTTATCATTTAAATGGAACTGCTGTTAGAGATGTACTTGCTCCAGTCCTGACTGGACATATTTTTCAGAGTATCCGGAGGAGTGGTGTCCGACGTTTTATGGACCTGAGACTGTCGATGGTGCAGACAGAGACCCTCTAGTTTAGGGGTGATTTTCGGGTTGGTAGCCGGGATCACTAAGACCTTGTTATTGTTTTTATTAGCTTTTAGTACCGGATTTGTCTCCGATTTTGGATTGAGACCTTGTTTTGTATATCATTTTGGATGATGTATTATTATTATTGATGTTGTGGTTGTTGTAGTAGTTGTTGTTGGTTAGACTTTGGAGCTGTTAGTCTTCTTTGTTATCTTATCGTGCTTAGATTCGTGATTGAGTACTTGATTATCATTATGATATTGCTCCTCCGTTTGGAGTTGAGATCTTTACAGGTTTATATATTGATTGCGTGAGATTGTTATCTAGATAGTTGACCTAGACAGCGTTCTACCGTCGATGCTGCGGCGTAGGCTGGACGTACCCACGACTCATGCCCGATTTTTCGGGTGTGGGTCGTGACAATATAAGCAGGCACGTTTGCTCGGACCCGAAGGTAAGCCGAGAGTTAGATCGTTAGGGGACTTGGCTTGCGAGGGTCTGAATACAAGCAGTATTTTAATTTCCATGTTCTAGCATAAGCAATACGAGTTGGGATTATTCCCTTAGCTAGGTGCGTTGGATTTATTAGCATGCAGGGGGTGAATCACCTAGCGACTAGCATTAATATTCCAGATTTTATGTGTGCTGGCTAAGCAAAGACAAGTTCACCGTAGCCACCCACCTTAGCGATGATTCACCTCGGTAGAGCGATACGTCAAGCGAGCCTCTGAAAGCCTAAGCCAGATTCCTGTAGGGACAAGTCTGGATATCCTTTGCTTCTTGATCGAGGCAAAGCGGGTCGGGACAGTTGCACTTTTGCCGTTTGAGTCGGCAGTCCGCTAGAACGGAACGGGGTGTTACACCGTAGTACACTGATTCTGAAATGTATCAGTGTGTTAACCCACTAATACATATATCATGATCAAGCTCGATAGAAGAGTAAGCTTGCAAAACTAGGCTATATTAGCAGCATAAGTCAAGGTAGTACAACAAATATAAGTACGCTAGATGATGATGAAAGGAGGTACAAATTAATTCAAGTTCACAAAGACAAAAACAAAATAAGCAATAATAATAAAAGACTTTACAATCTCTACAGTTATCATACAACCTCCTTGTCTAAGTTGCTAGTCGACCAAGTAGGACATGGACCCCTAAATTCTATCGTCTGAATAAACACTGTCGTCTTATGCTAGCATACAATTAATGTCATTCAGTTACACTTCAATAATGGGTCAAAAGACTATGTGATACTAGGGTGTGAGGTATACTACCTAACTTATAACAATTGAACTACTATTGTAATTGTCTTAAGGATACCATAGAAGCTCCTGTTAAGGTCTACGAAAGGGGTCTTAGTACTTATTAGGGTATCCTCCTATATTACTTAGGTCATGGTCGTCTTAAGTCTTAGTCATAGTGCTTATAGAACAAGTATCTTATTAGCCGTTAAGGGGAAAGGGATCTAACTTGTATCGAGGTAGGGGTACAAATTACGTGGTCTACAACTAGGGGTAATCATCATAATCTAATTGAACAACTCAACTATTAGGTTCTAACTATAAGGTACATAATTCAAAATTCAATATTACAACTATAACTATCGCAAACTATATATCCTATCGTAGAATACAATCACTTGGTCTATAATTAGAGGTGTCAAGTGGCACGAGTTGAAAGATGAAGAAAAAAAGAAGATAATTTATTCGTCGCGCAATTAGCGAACGTTAAGGCCGCAGAGGAACAATATATGAAAATTTAAAATATGGGCTCTAGATAGCATCATGGTTTTCTAAAGGAGAATGGGGTGCTAGTTGCTATGTTCGAGGCATGATGAAGAGGGAAAATATTGATTATATTCCTCTAGTCTTCCTGAGGTGCTGTCTACTAATAATAAGACAATGATCTAAGTTTGTAGTTCTCCAATACTATCTAACTATGAAGGTTAGGTTCAGTCTAAATTTTAAATTTTGGTTTTCTATTGGTTCCTCAATACTAGGGTCAAACATTAGGGTCAAATCTCTAACTAGCTCTTAGCAGTGCCTATACTACTCTTAGGTCATTCATGACTATAACAAGAAATAATGATAAATTATTCTATAGGTGTAGGACGCTAGGGTTCATTAAGCGTTCTACTTAGGGGTGTGTCAATATCCTAGCTGTACTCTTAATAGGGAGGTTACCCTACTTATCATTCTATCAACAGGGACTTCTATATTCTAGGAGAAGGCTACACTCAAGGAACTAATGAGAAGGCACATGAATCAAGCATGATGCAATTTTCAACGGAATGGATTGGAAGGAGGATGAGTCATAGTCAGTTGTGGATGAGATCTTATACTCTAATCCTAGGTGCAGGCTTGCTCGGTGCAGTAACGTAACCGAGACAATATGCTCTAGACCTGCATGGGCCATCACAAAAACCATGTCACGCTCCAGTCCCAAAATATCGAGGAACTAGACACGTGTCAATAGCCAGCAGCACACACTGATGGACAAACCCAATTTAATGGATCTATCAGGGCGTACTTAAGCTGTAAAATAAGGTCTACTAAAATATGCCACAACTAATCTCATCCACAGAAGATAAATATGATCAACAGCAATAAGAAATGTAAATCAATAACCAGTCTCAACAAAGTACTTCGGGGAACAACCTGATATAAATCTGATACAATGGTTCAACTGACCAAAATATAAATGTCTGAATAAAGTAGATACTGAGCATGAGACACAGATGCTCAGGAAAAGTCTTCAGCCAACACCTCGTCCTCGAAAGACGGTACAACTCCTATATCAACTCCTGCTCCTGCTGCTGTCCCGTATACATCGGGATAGATCTCGTCTGCAAATCCTGGGGACATAATCCGGATCCAGGTCCTCAGGGAACATAGCAAGGTACAAAATAACACAAGCCAAAATAAATACAGTGCAGCAATAAAGGAAACATCAGGGTAAACTATATAACCAACTAAGTGATATGCAAGTGAGAGTTTTAGTCATACTCGGGCTGAGACTACTATAGGCTCTGTGTCGGGGAAACCCATAGCAGCATTAGTATCATGACTCCAGTATATATGCCAAAGCAAGTAGTATCACGACTCCAGTACATGTGCCAAAGCACCTCCAGACAATAATATATATAATATAATCAGCCCTTGATATGGTAATACTCTCCCCACCCAATGAAATCACACGTCTCATATCCATGACACGCAAGATCAAAACTAATGCAGCAAGTCATATAATGTCTATGTCATAAAACCTGTATCCTATACAGAATCACCTTGAATATCTCAGGAAGATTCTGCCTCATGAATAGTGTCAAGTGTCCTGGGTTATGATGTACTTGATAAGACAAGTACGAGGATGTATAGGATCTCGGTATCCATGTCTAGGTGACGTTACACAACTCCGCGTACGGTGTTGGCACCCGACTATTAATCGGACGCTAAGTAAGTCACACGGTCTTAGGTCAAGCATGTACAACAATATATAAATAAGTCAAGGAAATAAGTAACAAGAACTGCAAAGTTGGCAAGGTACACTTGCTTGGGGTTCTGGCTCCAACTGTAGCTCTGGTCTCAGTGGAAATTGCATGTACCACTCCGGTTGCTGAAATAAACATCACCAACAGGCTCAAAAAATATCAAATAGCTAGAAACGCCTGTCCTTAAGTCCAATTTGGACACAGGGGCAAAAATGATATTTCCTGGTCAAAGCGGGGTCCACATGTGGGCCGCTTTGCACCGAAAAATGTGTCAGAACCAATGGTCTCCAAATTTGTCAAACTTAGTGTCAATAAGTCCAGAACGATGATACGAACCCAACAAAACTTCCAGAACTGGATTCCGATGAGCCGATCACAAAATCGTCCGTCAAGTGGAGTCGCGGGGCCCACGATACGTAATTTTGTCAACATTCTCAGAATCGAACCAAACTTGGGTCACAGGACCAGCGTATTGCTACGACTCCGATGGCGTAAGTTTCGTTTCGATCCGACGTGTGTACACAAAGTTACAGCATGTTCCAGAATAGGCGAATACGGGGCGTTGTCGGCGGATACGCGTTGATTCCGGTGTGCACGCACATCCAAATCAACTTCTGCGAAATCACGCACGTCCGTATCAACGGTACGCACGTTTCGGTAAAAATCGCACGCGACCAAGTCGTCCCGTTTGGCGGGGCCTACTCAGTTCCGGGAGAAAATGGGGTATTATTTTTCCTGTTTTTGGATCACGGTTCGCGATCGCCACAAGACGCGATGCACCGAGCGGGTTGCATGGGCATCGAGAGGGTTACACAGTCTACGCGTCACAACTGACGGAACGAAAAATGGAGCAACGAGGAGAGAGAACGGGTTACCTGAACAGGGCTCCGTGGAACGAGAATTCTGCGTGTCCGGGTTCTGAGTTCTGCCGTATCCGGGTCTGTCGTGTCCGGGTTCTGCAGTGCGGCTGTGTCAGAGTCAGGGTTCAGCCGTGTCCGAGGCTAGGGCAGCGGGTCGTAGAGGCTGAGCGGGGCTGGGAGGTCGATGGGTTCGTCGACGGCTATGGCGGAGGAGGAAGACGAGGCCGGGGATGGAAGTCGAGCGGGGTCGAGGGCTGGGGTGGTGGTGCTGGGATGGGCTAGGGCGGAGGAGATGGTCGGGCTGTGGGGGTTCGAGTCAGCGGTGGATGACCGGGAGAGATGGTGGCGAGGTCGTTCTGGTCGGGGCGGAGGAGTTTTGGACGGTGGTCGGGGCGCTGCGAGTCGGGGACGGGTGGAGGACGTCTGGAGGAGGAAGACGACGGAGAGGAGTTTAGGGTTCAGGGCTAGGGCGTCGACAGGAGCGGCTCTGGGCGGCGGAGAGAAGAGATATTAGGTTTTCCGGCGGCGGGGCGAGGGTTTCGAGGCGGTTTTATAGCGCCGGAACAGTGATTTCGGGTAGGTTTAGGATTTAGGGTTTCGGCCGGGTTTCGGGTCCGGGTCGAGTTCGATTCGGATCTGACCCGACCCGTTAAGGGCTGGGTTTGGTTCGGTTTGGTTTACTGTGGTTCGGTTCGGTTTATTTCCAAATAAACTGGGTTCAATTTGGTTTAATAATAAATTAGTTTTTAGGGCTTTAAAAATGCTTCTGGGTCCAATAAATTCTCGAAAAATTACCATATGTCTAGTTTTCCATTTTACACCATAAATATTATTTTCATAATATTTTAATATTAATTAACATCATTTAAAAATTATTTAATTATAAAATACCTTAGTTTTAATTCGAGAAAATTACAAAAAATTGTGTAAAAATTATTTAAAAAAATTAAAAAAAATCAGGGGGTTTACAGCAACGTCTCACAGTTCTAGGTTGAACAGGTACAACACAGAAATATATGGAAATAATATAAGCAAATAATAGCACAGGATATTCTGCAAGTTGACAATGTACACTTGCCTGTGTTCTGAGCTCCGTCAGTTGCTCTGAGATAAGTGGAATCTCCAGGTACGTCTCCGGATGCTGAAACAAACATCATCATTGCTCTCAGAAAACTTAAATAGCTAGGATTCACTACCCATAAGTCCAATTGAACACAGGAGCATAATTGACAATTTCTGGTCAAAGCTGGGTTCATATGTGGCCCACTTCGCACCGAAAAATGTGCCAGAAATAAAGTTCTCCAAATTCGTCAAACTTAATGTCTATGAGTCCATAACGATGATACGAACCCAACGGAATGTCCAGAACTGGATTTCGATGAGCCGATCACGAAATCGTCCGTCAAGTGGAACCATGGGGCCCACGAAACGGTGTTTCGTCAACATTCTCAGAGTCGAACCAAACTTGGGTCACAGGACCAGCGTAACGCTACGAATCTGATGGCGCAAGTTTTGTTGCAAAATAATATGCACACACAAAATTATAATGATTGTCAGGACAGACCGATACGGGACTTTTTGACGGATACGCGTTGATTCCGGTGTGCACGCACATCCAAATCAACTTTCGCGAAATCTCACATGTCCGTGTTGACGATACGCGCCTTTAGATGCAATTTGCACACGACGAGTCACCTTGTTTAGCGGGACGCACCCCGTTTCAAAAAAAATCGGATTTAGAAAACTATTTTTTTTGCCAAATTCAACAGCGAATAAATCACATCATACAATGAATTCAAATAAACTAATTAAAGAGATTAAATCTCGGTTATGTTGTCTAAATTACTATTCAAGTAGAATTAACTAAAAATAATAAAAAATTACACAATATTCTATTATTAATTATACACCCAAAAATATAATTTTTGCATTATTTTAATAATTAATTTAACACACAAAAATATAAATCCATGAACGAACATTTATTATAATTAACTAAAAAAAAAAAAAAAATCTACAATAATAATTAATAAAAATTTTAAATTAAATTTTAAAAAAATAGAGTGTTTACATAACCTACAACACCTGGAGATTTCTTTTGCCTAACTGAGGTTGACTAGGAGGAGTAGAAGTCTTTTCTCATTGGATTCTCCAAACTCTAGTAAGTACATCTTGCTCTTCATGAAGATATATATTTTTTTCTTTTTAATTGTTTTCTGAATGTTTTTCTGATTTCTTCAGGTCACTAGGCCCTTGTCATGCTAGATTTCAAGTTACAAGACATGACATTAATATTTGCATGATAATTTTTAAAAACACTAATATTAGGACAAATAAATGCAACTTTCAATCTACTTCATAAAATCAAACAATTTTGTGCTCACACACATCATATTAGTACTAATCTAGGACTTAACCTACCGAACTCGAGTGCCCCTTGTAGTTACCAAGGAGAGGTAGATCAGTGGATCTGTCATGTCCCAGTCCCAAAATACTGAGGGACTAGCCATGTGTCAATGGACAGCAGCACACTCCAATGGGCAAACCCAATTTAATGGACCCGTTATAGTGTACTTAAGCTATAAAATAATATAATGGTCTACGATACATGTCACAATCTAATTCTAATCTCATCCACATAAGGTAAACATAAATATCAAATGTCAAACTAATCAAAGAGAAATATAATCCAACAAGTCTCAATAAAAAATTCTCGGGGAACAACCCGATAAAGAGTTTAGTACAGTAATCCAAGAGACAGGAAATAGAGTATCTAAAAACAGATATAACTGAGTATGTAACAAATACTAAAAAAAAAATCCTCTGACACCATCTCGTCCTCTGGTGCTGGTACTGCTCCGGTGTCTGCTCTTGTCCCGTATATCTCGGGGTAGATCTCCTCTACTATACCTGGGGACATAATCCGGATCCGGGTCCTCAGGGGACATAGCAAGGTACAAGAATAACTCAAGCCAAATAAATAAAAATATCAACAGGGCAAACTATGTAACCAGCTATGTGATATGCAAATGAGAGCATCACTAATACTGAGACTGAGACCACTACAAGCTCTATGTCGGGAAGCCTGTAGCAGTTATATCACGTAGTGGGACAAGCTCTGGAACAGAGACTTAAGCCCCGCAATAATAAATATATATGTATACAATCAGCCTGTAGCATGTGTGTCTCTTCCCACCTAATGTAATCACACGTCTCACGTCCACAACGTCTCATGTCCATAACACGCAAGATCATGACCTCTAGCTAATGCAGTGAGTCATAATGATATCTATGTATATGCAAGATCTATGTCACGAATCCTATAACCTATACAGAATCACCATGAATAACTCAGAAAGATTCTGTCTCATGAATAGTGTCAAGTGTCATATGGTATGACGTACTTGATAAAGCAAGCAAAAAAATATAGGATCGGGTTATCAACTCACTAAGTGACGTTACACGACTCCGCATACGGCGCCGACACCTGAATATTATCCGGACGTTAAGCAACGTCTCACGGTCCTAGGTTGAACAAGTACATCACAAAAATAAATCAAGAGAATAATATGAGAGCAAGTACTGCAAGTTTGGTAAGATACACTTGCTTGGGTTTGAATTCCTCCAATTGCTCCGGTAACAGCGAGATCTTCATGTACGCCTCCGAATGCTGAAATAAACATTACCATTACTCTCAGAAGATATGCAATAGTTAGGATTGACTACCCATAAGTCCAATTTGGACACAGGGACAAAATTGACAGTTTTTTGTCAGAGCGGGGTCCACATGTGGCACACTTCGTACCGAAAAATGTGCTAGAGATAAAATTCTCCAAATTCATCAAACTTAGTGTCTACGAGTCTAGAACGATGACACGAACCCAACGGAATATCCAGAACTGGATTCCGATGAGCCGATCACAAAATTGTCAGTCAAGTGGAGCCGTAGGGCCCACGATACGGAGTTTCGTCAACGTTCTCAGAATCGAACCAAACTTGGGTCACATGACCAGCGTAATGCTACAAATCCGATGGCACAAGTTTTGTTGTTAAACAACAAGCACACACGAAGTTACAATGATTGTCAGAACAAGTCCGATACGAAACTTTTTGACGGATACACGTTGATTCCGGTGTGCACGCACATCCAAATCAACTTCGGCGAAATCTTACACGTCCGCATTGACGATACGCACCCTTCGGTGCAATTTGCACATGACGAAGTCGCATCGTTTAGCGGAACGCACCCAGTTTCGGAAGAATTCAGGTTTTAAAAACTAAGTTTTGGTCAACTTTACTCGCAAATAAAATACAACTTACAACAAATTAAAATAAACTAATTACAGGGTTTAAAACTTGGTTATATTGTCTAATTTACTGTTCAAGTAAATTTTAGAATTATTAAACAGGTTGGACGTAAAACGGCCATGAACTTGGAGGTTCGGGACGGTTTCTGAACTCCAAAATTGGGCTATTTTTTCTGTTTTTGCGTGCAGTTTGCGACCGACACAGGACACGATTCCCCAATCTAATTATACAGGGTTCGAGAGGGTTACACAGCGAATATGTCGCAACAAGCCGTTCGAGAATCGACACAACGATGAGGAAGAAAAAATCACCGGAACAATGTTCGATCGCGGTGTGCTACGCGTGGATGGGACGGCGCGGCGGTGCTCGGCCGATCGTCTGTGGCTGCTGAGGGGGAGGTCGTGGGTCGTCGGCGGTCGTGGGGTCGTCGATCGCCGGTCGGTGGCCGGAGGGTCTCTGTCGTCGCAGAGGTCGGCCAGAGTGATGGCGTTGGTGGATGATGGTGAAGGTGGTGGTGGTGATTGGTTTTTATAGGGGGTGGCCGGTGGTTACGGGGAGGTGGAGGGGTCGGGTCGGCGGCCTGCGGTTGGGGCAGTTGAAGCGAAGGGTCGCGGCAGCAGCGGGTGAACGGTGGTTGCGAGGCAGTCGACGGGGCGACGGTCGGGGTTTCGAACAGTTACAATGATAAGAATAGCGGGTCGGGTTGGGTCTGGTTAGTGGGTCGGGTGTAGATTCGACCCATTAGGGTTGGTTCGGTTTAGTTGGGTTTAATTAGGTTTGATTTTGTTCGGTTCAGGTTGGTTCAGTCTGGTTTAATCTGGTTTAATTAAAAATGATGTTTTTAGCTATTTAAAAATAGTTTTTGAGTCCAATAAATTTCAAAAAAATTATACTATATCCAATTATTTATTTTACACTCAAAAATATAATTTTTGTAATAATTTAATATTTAATTATTTCACAAAAATATATTATTCTCTGAAGAACATTAATTTTAAATAATTAAAAATCATAGAAAAAATCCAAAAATTTATATTTTAATTTCTAAAAATCCGGGTGTTTACAGGATCGAGCCACGGAGTCATATTATTCCTTCCATTTATTAATGGTGGAAATTGGAAGGACAGTAGACCCATAAGACGTACAACACAGCATGTGTAAAAATTTCATGTAAAATGTTGAACCACATCAAAAAAATTTAGGACTTAACCTAATTTACATGGCTAAATTCGGAAAGTTTTAAAAAAAGACAGCCGACTATCGTTCCTTATTAAGGCACACAATATATCGACGGCATACCAGTTAACCCTAGTCAAAAAAAATTTACAACCTTGTTTCCGGGAGCCGAATCTTTTCCATTTCCGTTGTTTCTTTTTACTCATGAATGGTGGATGACTTTGAAAAATCATAATCCTAATTCACTCTTTCCAGGACAATAATCAATAGGAACATAACATATGACATGATCTTATTTCTTTTAAAAGAGAAAGAACTCCAAAAGACAAAAGTATCGCTTGGTTCACGTACATCATCAAACCGACAATACTTTCTACACCACTACATTAGAAACCAACAACAACAAACCCAAGCAAAAGCCTGGATGGAAGCTTTAACAAACCCAGCAAAACCCTGGAAGCTTTCTTTCCGAGCTCCTGCATAATTTATTTTCCTACCAAGCTCCATATGACCTGTTAGAAATCAAGCAAATCAAGTTCATTAGCTAGCAAATATTTCATAATTTGGGCCATACTGATTGACAACAGACCGGCACAAAGTAGGAACTCGGGAGTTGGGTGGAGTTATAATTTCCTAGCACCAAAGTTTTCATGGTGCGTCATTCGTTGATCGAACCATTTTTCCCTTTTTCATATCCAAAACTTGGCTACTACTTGTTCACTGTTAATCACCCTAATTCCAACACACACACACACACACACACAAATTAATAAATAAATATACTTTTCATGGAGTCCGGCTATCCACATCCAACGACCTACTAAGCACATCCCATATAACTTAAGTTAGAAAATAGATTCATGTTAAAAGACCCTTATACCCACATGACCTACTAAGCACATCCACCAGCCTCTCTCCTACACAAGTCATCTTCTTCTTCCTTCTTTAATTTCCACATTCTCTAACCCAACCATAAAACCCTACATTAAAATTATGAAGAAGACATCATGGAGGAAGAAAGTCCACTTCAAAGACACAATGTACGTTCTCTCTTTACGTAATTTCTCGGTTTGAAGTAGTGTATGAGAAGTGTTAAGACCAAAAAAAAAAAAAAAAAATTCGTGATGAGCACGGCCATTACTGGTAGAACGGACAACTGTATGTTCTACGTGTATTGGCCGAACATTTCAGTAACAGTTCGACTGGCAGAGGTCGAACCGAACATGTGATCTTCCGTTCGACACACTATGGTGGAATCTGCACAACAATATTCGACTGTCGTAGGTCGAACACCATTATGTGCATTCGACAGAACAGGCTCGAACAGAACCGTGAATAAACCAAAAAATAATTCGAAATTTGTTTCGTTTTAACAAGAATTTAAGGGATACGAAATCCTAACAGTGATCATCAATGAAAATAATACTCATTTTGAACTAATTAGGATGTTCGATTTGAAATACTCACCCCCAAGTAGAGAGGGGACCGGTTGTAAGGATGTGGAATGTGCTTAGAAATGATGATAGATTTTAGGTTATAATAGAAAAAAATATTTTGGTCATATGGTGGGGTGTACTTAGCATTTATGTTAATTTTATTCATTTAAAATATAGTGTACTTAGCACTTGGGGTATGCTAAGTGATACATGGAGTGTGTATAGATTCACCATATTCACCTAATTTTCCCCCCTCATAATTAACGCTTCGTTTGGTTTGGGAAACTTTTCTTTCCTTTGGAAATTACAATTTCTATCGAATTTTCTTTCTGGTGTTTAAAAATATCAAAGAAATTGAAAAAAATAAATAAATACATACAAATGGAAAAGTGAATTCTTAGTTGAATGGAGGAGACCAATTTTTTTTTATATATATATTTTTTATTAGGAATTAATTTTTTTTCTTCTCAATTCTTTCGACATCAAAACATAAAAAAAAAGAAAAAAAGAAAAAAGAATAGAGTTTTATTTTTCAACTCCAATTTCGATAACCAAACGAGACCTAAATGAATGAATAAATTTTTTCTACTCGAGCTATTTTAGCTAACCAATTTTATTTACTAACCAAAAAAAAAAATTAGATGGCTCTTAGCAAGAAAAGAACATAACAAATGTCGAATTAAAAGCATCTTCGTTCCTATAGAAAACGGATGGATCAAAAAATCTATCACGCATGTCAATGTCTCACGTTACTTTCTACTACATCGTTTCAAATGAATATGTACCATAATATTCTTCTCAACGCTGCTTAATGGTTCCAGAGGCCATAGTTTCCGGACTGACGTGTCAGTCTCCGATTGGAAGGTAGATCCGAAATTTAGTGGGTAAGACCCGGAGCCAAAAGGGAGAGGGCTCCGCTAATATTCTTTCTCAACACTGCTTATTGTATTCTTTTAACCGAAATTCTACCATAATATTCTTCTTAGAGACACCTTCTACTTTTTGTATAAAGACTATTCTAGAACAATGACTTACGTGGCCTCCGCTAACGTGGCTCTTTCCTATTGGTTCCGGACCACTCTCTTTCTGAAGGCTCCGGATCCATCCTCTTAAATTCTTGACCCCACCACCCCCACCTCCAATCTAAAGTCGACACATCACCCCAGGAGTCCTAACCTCTGTAAGCCATTAAGCAATGTTAATTCTAGAATATCTGAACATATTCCTATTATTGTAGCAGTACGTTCCCACCCATCACTCCAACCACCTCTCTTTGGTGTAGCAATTATGGAAATGCTATGACTACAACCAAATGCCTACAACCTTCACGTGGCGGCCACGTGACGTCCACGTGGAGGTCATCCATTGAAAAAAGAGGTAGAGGTGAAGCCCGCTGTCTGTTCGGGTGGCCGCCACGTGACAAAAATGTCACGTGACAGTCGTTCATTGGAGGGAGAGATGAGGCCGGGGGTGGCTCACATAGCAAGAGGGGGGAGAGATTGTTGTAAGAAGGTTGTAAGCATTTGGTAGTAAACTTAGCATTATTGAGCAATTATATGTATGTTTGGAAGAGACTGGTACTCTCAACAAATCTAACATAAACATACCACTGAATTTTTGAGGTTTATGTTTTGTAACTACAGTTATAAAACTGTAAAACTTCATTATATATATATAAAACAAGGTAAATTTTATTCTGGTTGGAAGGTCTATATTTAGTCTAACAACCTACAAACCTTGTTCGAATATCATATTTAGGTCCGAATATCTCGTACCGCAACCACATCACATCCACCTCCACCGTACTTAATTTTTCCAAAAAGAATTAAACCACCTGAGAGAAATGCCGTCCTCTTAAGCACTTATATATATATATATATATATATATATATATATATATATATATATATATATATATATATGTGTGTGTTTTTTCATTTTACTTAATTTATAATAAAGTTTAATAGTTTTATAATTGCAGGTACAAAACATAAATGAACTGAAACTGTAGTTACGTTACATAATTTATGTTTTCAAACTACAGTTACAAAACTAGTATACTTTATTTTAAATTCACTGAAACAATATATATTCAGTTAATTTAGTGACGTATGTATAGGAAAACTTAACACACACACACACTCTCTCTCTCTCTCTCTATATATATATATGGCAACCAAGAAAATTGCATCTAATCTTAACCGTTTAAATTAGAATTATTTAATTATAAATAAACTATATTAAATATTTAAATAATTAGTTATTTAAAAAAAAAAAAAAATAGAGTATTTACAAACGAGTAAACGCCTCCTCCCGTGCGCATGCTATATATATATATATATATATATATACTAGTAAATTCACGTGTGTTATATATATATATATATATATATATATATATATATATATACACTAGTAAATTCACGTGTTATACATAAAATAAATATTCTTATGATATTGTTGAAAAATAGTTCAAATATTTAAATATATTTGAATTAAGATTTGTTAAATAATTTAAATAATTTTGATATTTTTTCTTTAAATTTTTAAATATATATTTGTGCGCAAGAAAAGAGTGAAAGTTTTTTTTTGCTATAAATCTGTTTTTAATAAATTGTTCATGATTTACAAATGGCTTAGACGACTTAATTTTAAGTCGTTTCCAAGTATATATATATATAATCCTACATGAATCATACACATGTGGACCAATAGAAAATGGACTCCTACATCTCATGTGTACTAGTACACTCCATTCTTATTAGTCCACATATGCAATGGCTCATGTGAAAATATGAGCATATGGCTCACATCCCGTTTATATATATATATATATATATATATATATATATATATATATATACACTTTACTAATATTTAGAACGACAATATTTATAATAATTTTATATTAAAAAAAATTAATATTTTTTTAAGTATATATTAAGAATTGAGCAGTTGACATTAATGATGAGATTGACAAATTAAAGGAAGATTAACTGTCAATACACCATTTTATTTGGTCCTTAAAGGGCCTAGATACCTCCCTTACCATAATGTAAGTCATTTTTCATATTTTACGAATTTCGACTAACACTAACGATCAACAGGACTGATCCAATTTTTTGGACCAAACTATTCCCGTATTTTTCTCAAGCTGCCGGCAGTCCCCCGCTTCCCCCGACGTGCTCAACCCTCCTCCCCAGCTCACCCCTCTGCCGCCACCACCACCACCACCACCACCACCACCGCTCACCCTCTCCTCCACGGCACTGCCCTCTCCCCCGCTCCCCAACGACGTCGTTCTCCCACGCACAACGTCGTCCCCCTCCCCACCACCTTCACCACCATCAACCCCACCCTCAGCAACACCCCGCGTCCAGCCTCCGCATCCTCTCCCCTGCTCCCCCACGACGCCGCCGCCCTCCCCGCGCAACTGCAGTTGTTGTGCGCCCCCCCCCCCCCCATCCCTTCCACCCCCTCCCTCGTTGCCCCCCTCTGCCCCGGCTCTCCCTCTCGCTCCTCCGCCCTCCCCCTGCCGGCCACGCTCTCCCGTACACGCTCCGTCGTTGTCGCTGGTCGACCGGGAAAAGAGGGGAGAGGAGAGACAGAGAGAGGAAAGGGGGAAGAGAGAGAGGGGGATCATGAGTAAATTTGTCCAAAAATTTTGGTCAACCGCGTTGACCGTCGGTCAGTGACGAAAACCGTAAAATATGAAAGAATTGATACATTATGGTAAAATACTGTGGTACACCTTTAAATATGACTAATAAAGTGCGTTGCAACTGAAATTCTTTCTAATATATATATATATATATATATATATATATATATATATATATATGTGTGTGTGTGTGTGTGTGTGTGTGTGTGCGTGTGCGTGTATGTGTTAGCTATGCTTGAGCAAAAGTTCAACTTTTCTCTTTTCTTTAGTCCCACATCGGTTGGACCACCTCCTCCTTGTTTGTATATATTAGTTCTTCTCCTTTGCTTTCTTAAAGATGTTGTGTCGGGGACCCCTTGAGCCACACGCGCACGCCGCCGCCGTTCGGCCCGGCTCGGCTCGGCTCGGCTCGGCGCGCGTAACGGGTGCCGGTATGTGCCCACACCTGTGGGCGCCGAATGCCGATCCAATTTACTTTTCGGATTCGGACTGGGATCCAAAAATCTTTTTGCTTCCCTTTATTTTTTGAACTGTTTTGATTCATTCAAATTTGAACGTTGAGGCTCACGTACATGTTCTTTGGACCTTGCAACAGCTCTTTTGACAGCCATTCTTCCACGTTTTTATTCCTCCTTAATGGCCCGTTTATGAGCCATTAAGTATCATGTCCGTGGTTGTGTATAAGGTTCTGTCTATTTAAAATGGTCTCCTCCTCCTTCATTTCAAAAAAAAAAAATCCTGCTACGTGAAACCCCTCTCTCTCTCTCTCAGACCACATTCTGGTCTCTAAATCCTTGCTCGGGGCAAAGCTAAGTTCGGTCTCTCTCTCCGAGTTGTGTGCAACGAAGAGAACCCGGTAGTCAGGGAGTTTTACCACTAAGAGCTTCCGAGAAATGTCTGCACCTCGGATCAACTCTTAGGACAGTGTTTCGTTCATGACTTCTCCGGAGACAGGTAACAATTTCTTTTGGTTTCTTTGTTCTCTTTATCTTCTGAAATTTTATATATATATATATATATATATATATATATTAAAACTAGTAAGAATATATAAGTATGGCTGCATGCGCCGACAGTACGTACTTAGTGATAAAAGCAAACCTTAGTATTTAAGGGGGAAGGGGAGAAGGGCACTGGAACCCCGGCGGCGGGTTCTTGCCACAAGTGACGAGCAGCTCGAGCGCGAGGGGCAGGTAGATGTTGATGTTGAGAAGCTTGACCCTGATGGCGGTGCAGAGGCAGAGGGCGGCGTCGAGGTCCGCTACCCCCTGGATCAGCGGGCAGCACGTCGCCTTCGCCGGCTGCCCGATGCCGATGTGTATCAGCCCTCCCAGCAGGTCCACGCACGCGTTCAGCTTCAGCGTGTCGATCGGGCAGGTTTTCGGGGCCGGCGGAGGAGAGGGCACTACTGGGGGCGTCGGTGGCACAATTGGCGGCGTTGGTGGTACAATTGGCGGACTCGGTGGTACCACTGGCGGCGTCGGTGGTACGATTGGCGGCGTTGGTGGTACATATGGCGGAGGACAGGGGGTTCCCGGCGGCGGCTTGACGTGCGGTGGAGGCCGCGGGGGCCCCACGTGGGGAGGGGGCCTAGGGATAACCGGCGGCCTCGGGGGGTGGACGTAGGGAGGGGGCCTAGGGGAGGGTGGGTGGGGGTGGGGTGGCTTGACATGGGGAGGGGGCTTGGTCTTTGGAGGGTGCGGGTGCGGGTGCGGGTGCGGGTGCGGGTAGTGGGGTGGTTTGGGAGGATGCTTGGGTGGGTAGGTGCAGTTGCATGCAGTGGAGGGAGTGAGGAGAAGGGACAAGTGTACTGTGAAGAGGAGGAGGAGGAGGGTGCAGGCCAAGGGAAGCCTACCCATGGCCATGATGGATGGATGGATGTATATATGTTGGAGTGAGAGATCTTCTTCTTCAAGGCTCCTTTTATAGTGTTATTGGGAGATCAGTATCAACTAACAGGTTGATCCATCATGTGGGTGGTGGTGGGTTGGTGGCAAAAATTTCTAAGAGCTAAAATCTTTTGAAGATTACTCATTACAGTAGAAAGGTTTAACTCATCACAGTAGAAAGGTGGCTGTTGGTTTTAGATCTCTATTTCACTTTGTCTCCTGTATTTTGGTATGTATACTTTTTGTGCATGCATGGATTCAGGACCTCCTTTATGTTGTAGTTTAAAAACAAATGTATGATACAGTTTATAACAACACAATTTATACCAAACTTTATGGTGCAATTTAAAATAATACTTTATAAAATACAAAAAATTTATTTATCATACAAAAACATTGGTTCAGATTTCGGAAAGTTAATATCATAGACAAATTAGCAACATTTGTTACATTTTCAACCCATCATAGTGTGACGAGGAATGCAAACAAACATAGTAGAATAATTTACAATTTTTTTACTAAGGATTATTGCCTCTTCAACCGACCACACAAGATGAAAAATGCTACAAAAATCACTAAGTTTTGTTTTATCCAAACTCTCAAATTTCTCCCCTTATCACAGTCCATCAAAAATAGTATAATAAAGGTAAAGTAAAATCTAAAAAAACTCATCATAACATACAGAAAACTGTCACAGACTAAAGATAAAATAGAGTAATAGTAATTGTCAACAGAGAAGAATTTGACAAGTAAGAACAAGAATATCTATATAATTCTATATTCTAAACATAAAATCAATACTATTTCAGTTTACCAAACTTTGCTAATATAATGATACTAACTTGTTATCTTAAAAAAACAAGCATAAATTTTAATTTAGTATTATACTTACTTCATATCTATATAATTCGACAACATCAACTAATATAATGATACTAAATTCATATATAGTAAAAATGAACAATATTCGACAACATCAATTTATCACTCAGATCCATGAAAATATATATATCATGTTATATTGACACAAAACATAAATTAATATGAACCATCAAGGAGCAATGGTAGATCAAGATATTAGAGCAACAAAATAGAAGAAGAAAAACGTAAATTTTTTAGCCAGATCTGAGATTTATCATCCACATCCAGTAAACAATTGTACTACATAAGTTTATCACCCACATCCAGTAGAAATATATTTCTTACAATAAGAAAAAATATAATATTTGGATAAAAATGTCAAGAAGAAATGGTAGATCATGAAAAAAATGTACAAACTATCAAGAAGAAATGGTAGATCATGATATTAGAATAACGCAATAGGAAAAGAAAAACCTTAAATCCTTATAAAAATCGGCATTTTAAATCAATTTGTTGAATAAATCATTTTACAACTCAAATTTATGAAGAAATACGATCAGATCTAACATTGTATACATAAATCTTTGACATGCAAAAATTTACGTATCATGTTCTGTAGAAAAAAAAAAGTACGAACTATATATATATATATATATATATATATATATATATATATATATATATATATATATGTGTGTGTGTGTGTGTGTGTGTGTGTGTGTGTTTGTCCTTGGGTTAGTAGCCTAGTGGTAAGGCTTTGGGACATGCACGGATAGGTCCGGATTTGATACTCGGATTCAGCAGGGGGGAGGGGGGAGGAGGGTTTCGGGTAGTTTCTGTAAGGGGTGTTGGGACTCGAGTAGAAATTTTTTTTTTAATAATATATATATATATATATATATATATATATATATATATATATATATATATATATATTTCAAAAAAAAAAATCTACAACAAAATTTAATTAAAATAAATTTTATTTTTATTTAAAATATTTTAATATAATTTACTCTATATATTTTTTTTAATAATATTAGAGCTTTTTTTTTAATGTCGGTCATATTGTCTAAAAATAAAATAAAATTTTGACAAAAAATATTTACATAAAAAAAATACGTACAACATACACAAACGTAACTAGTCGTGATAACTGCATGTTACGTAGGACTAAGCTCAAAATTCTATTAGGCTGGCCCTCCTCTTTCATTTATTTATTTATAGCTTGGTCCTCATGTAAAGCTAGAGAAGTGTAGTTTTGTAAATATTTTGGAGAGAGAAGGAGATGCATGAATCCAACTAGGGAGGGAATTGTCTTGTAGCGAGTAGGGGGTAGGATCTATGTGCATCTCGTGAATGCTCAAAGATAGGTGTCCCTTATCCTTTTCATTCGGACACGTGATCGACACGGACAAATGTGCTCTGATCTTCTTCACACCATTTTTTCTCTAGTACTGGGCTGAAATGTACATGCATGGATTTTTGCGCACAGTGTCTGGGATTCTCACGTCTCTCAAGTCAGAACACCTACAGCTTCACTCTGAGATGACAAAAATTAGTCCGTATCTTAGTGTTTGGAGCATGACATGAACAGCCATTACTGTTAGGGTTATTTAGCAACATGATAATTAAAATTATGATTTGAATCTTTAAAGTATTGGGTTTCGAAACTACTGTTCAAATAGACTACTGAGGTCCAAAGTCTAATAGCGAACACTTTAGAGACCTAAATTCTAATTTTCATATATATACAAGATCCTATTACTAAATAACCCTTACTATTATTAGTTACGTCCACATGCACCCAATATTATTACTAAGATATTTAGGTGCATTCTACGTACCAAACAATAAAAGGAAAAAAAGACTTTGACCTCACTTACTAATATAATTTTATACATACTCCTAATATAAAATATTTATTAAATTTAAGTTACAATTTTTTCGAAAACGAAGTTCATTTAAATATAAAAGTCTCACTTTTCTCTATTTACGTTTTTCCATCGTTCAGAAAATTCAAAATGTGAGTATTATATCATCAACACGAGCTGCACGTGATTACTTTTATCCATCTTTCCAATAATTCAGGACATTATTGGATGACTTTGTGATCGTATACTATTAGTATTTTTAATTTTTGAACCTTGGAACAATGCAAATGGAGAAAATAGAAACTTTCACGGTCAAATGAACGTTGTCCGTGGAAAAAGTGAAATATAAGTCTAATAAATAACTTATTTTAGGAGTAAGTACAAAATCATATTAATAAGTAGGATGAAAGTCAAAAAATTTCTAAAATAAAATCTAAAATTAGATAAAAATTTAAATATAATTTAATTAAAATTTATTATAAGTATAATTTTATAATTTTGAACATGTATTTAGTTACATAAAATTATGTAGTTAGTTTAAATATAATTTAAATATTAAATATATTTTAGAATTTGTTATATGTTCATGTAGTTAGAACCATGCTAGGTTTTAAAAAGAATTTTTTTCCCTCAAAACTACATAAAGTATGCAGTAGTTAATTTTTAAAAATATTTTTATTTAATAATTGAGGATATACATATGATTTGGTTCATTTTTGAACTATATCTAAATTGTATTATAATAGTAGAAAGAATAACAAAAATGCTAAGTTTACAACCATTTGACTTACACTCTTTTACAACTGCCTAGGTAACAGTTGCCAATTTGATCCTATGATTTTTCCCTCTACCCTACATGGAGAGAGGGAATCAAATTGAAGGTACCATCTAGACGGTTGTAAGTAGGTTGTAAACTAAATGGTTATATTAATATTATAATCCTAGCATTGCTCAAAGAATAATGATATTAATCCTTCCAAAGTGTTCCTCTAAACCATCTCTTCTTATGTGACAGCTGACATGACAGTTAATGTGGACGCTGACATTACAAATTTTAAAATTAAAACTAATGTTAACATTTAGATTTAGATTAACATTATATTAATACTAGTATATATGCACGTGCTTTGCACGTATATTGGAGTGAATGATGTTGATGAGTTAGTTTATTTCTACTACTTTTAATTATATAGGTTAATGGTTCAACCCTTCGAATTCTTTGGTAACAATTTAAAAGACTTAGCAAGTAGCATGAACCCTTTGATTTCCGTAAATGGTTGTCATTATTGCATCTCTTAAATGGTTGTCAGTGGAATTTATTGTATGTATTCTTTTTAATTACTAAATATGTTGAAGGGTATTTTTGGAACAAAATTTTTTCACGGTGAAGCCTAGTTTTGACATTATATAGAAGAGATTAATATTAATATTAATATTAAAACTATAATAACCTTTAAAAATTATATAATTAATTTTTTAAATTAAAATTTATTATATCAGCTGTCATTGTCACACAATGTTATTTATAATATGCTAAGTTAGTTAGGAGGATTGGTTTGAAGGAACATTTTTTAGGAATGAATAGCATCACTTTAGTAGAAATTAGTCACAGTGCAGTCATTAATCAAAGTTAAAAAAAAAAAAAAAAAAACTGGCTATATATTTTACGAGATACCTTGTTAAATTATCATATCTTCAGCTGCTAATAACCAAGATATAATTCTTTTTGTTATGGAAGTGAAATGTGTTTGGACATATATGGAGTCACAAGTTCCCAGAAGCTGAATTTTTATTTTTATTTTTGTTTTTCAAGAAGCGGCTACTGCAGTCTGCATGGTGCGGTTCAGCTGTGTGTTTCGGGTTTGTTTCTCTAGGGTTAGGTCAAGGGAGAAGGTGGGATCCAGCACAGATATAATTTTGTTTTAGCTTTAAATAGGGATTAAAAAAAAGGTTGACCAACACTAGCTAGGTTGATTTCAGATATAGTAGCTATCACTTTTGAACTTGTAGAAGTTCGAAGTATATATGTATAACGTACGTACGTACGTACGTACTTGCTGTCATCCAAGAAATTAAGCTAATCCGAGATGACAATGAGAAGTATGCACAAACTATATATGAAAGATATATATGGTGCATGCTTGGCCCTATATATGGTTGTCGGCACACACTTGAACATTATTGCCAATTTTGGTTGCATCGATCCAAAAGATGCCATGCTGACAAAATACAAAATTAATTAAGGCCAGAAGACTGAAGAGTCGACAACCCCACGGGCAGCTATATCTAGCTAGCTAGCTAGACATGGCCCGGTCAGAGACATTTCCGGTTTTGTCAAAGGAAAAAAAAGGAAAGGGCTCACATGTGTTAAACCAGGAAAAAGAAAAAGCATGCATGCATGGCGCCAAAGCAAATTAACTATGGAAATATTTGGGAGCTTTTTTTTCAGTGTTTTTGTACGATGATGGTGATGGTGGGTGGGAAATAAGTGACTTATTCTGGTTCAAATTCTCATTCTCATGTTCGTAGGGATTTAGAGGTTTCCAGCCATGCGCCAGGACATGGTGTTGGGGATGGAGATGAGATTTATATTCACAGAACAAAAATAATATGATGGAGATAGACATTTTTGCACACAGTGCGAAAGATTGATTGGAAGTGAAGTATCACGCTGAAAGCAAAAGTTATAGAAAAGAAAATACAGAACATCAGAGAACTAACGAGGTTCGGCAATATGCCTACGTTTTCGGACAACCATAGTTTTTTTTCTTTCTCCAATAAGAATAATGGGATTACAAGTTACAATATTTCTCTTGGATTCACTCAAGAGGCTCACAAACTCCTATATACAAGTATTGACACACTTTGGTAAAGAAGCACCAGAGGAGGAAGCACCGTCCGGATGAACACCTCTAGAGCACCAAGAGCACCACCACTAGGAACACCAAGAGCACAAGGAAGGATCAACCAAACATCTCACAAACCTTCTCCTTATATAGCCACAAGAGGATGAACCTTCTCCTCCAAGATTCGTTTTATCCAAGGTTCATTAACCTTGAAAACTCCAAAAGACAAAAGTCTTTCTTCAAGGTTCATTAACCTTGGGAACTCCAAAAGACAAAAAAATTTCTCCAAAATAATGAACTTTGGGAACATCAAATTTCTTTTCACTTATGGAGGGACCACCATAACACATAGTATTGTATACTCGTCAAAAGTGGAGGTGGTGTGGTGGTAAGGCTTCTTACAACTTGTATCATGGGGGATACATATTTGAACAATATAGTTAGCCTCTAGATATAAGTCGCCATACATCTTGATCAAGGCTATTTAGTTTTGGAGAATGGCTTTTGGCCCGCGGGAGGAGACCGTCAATTGCAGCGCACGTCTACGTGGCAGCATCCCATTGTCCTCCTGCTACATCGGAATCCATCTTCTTAAAATTCGAACCAGGGAGCCAAAGGGGTGGTCGCCACGTGGCGTGCGGGCCAATTGACGATCATTTCGTGCGGACCATGTAGCAGCGTCCTTTAGTTTTAGGATCATGTATAATATTAAAAAAGCTAAATTACAATTTGATATTATCGACTATTCGAGGTTTTCAATTTGATATCCTAAACTTTAATATGAGTCAACTCGATCGATATCTCTACTATAATTTTACAATTTAAATTCTATTGGTGTTAACAAAAATAACTAATAACCACACTCCCCTCACTCTCCTCTCCCCACACTCTCTTCTCGACAGTGACGGGGGCATGGCAAGAGGGGGTGTGGCGTAACAGCGGGGGTTGTTGCCGGTGTGTGTGGGTGGGTTCGACTTCATGTGTATCGTGTATTGTTATATGTCTCTCATTCCGATCGTATTGTTGAATACTTACAACTCAAAAGTTTCGCAGAGATGTATGGCTGCTGAAAACTGGATCGATGAAAGCCATATATATATATATAGTCACAAGACTCATTCTCGATTGGTTATGAAAAAACTAAATAATCCAAGTCACACAAAATTTATCATGCAAAACTAAATAACAAAAATCAAATAATTCTTACATATTTTTGTTTAGTTTTAGGGTCTCATATAATATTCAAATTTTATATTTATATCTCTATTTTGGACGGTCAGTCCAAATCAACCGTTAGAACAAAATTTTTTGTTTTCCTGAACAATATGGACATCTAAACACAAATTTATAATATTATACGAGAATTTAAGACTAAATAACCACAAAAGATAGCATGTAAATTTAGTCTCCACTAGATCCCACATTTAGTAATTTAATTAGCAGTAGTCTGGTGCTAAAAAAACATTATTGTTATTGTTGATGAAGTTTACACAAATGTTTGGTTTGGTTCGAGAAAATGAAAGAAAATGAAATTTTTTTTTTTTTTTTGAAAAATTATAATTTTTATTAATTTTACTTTTCGGTTTATGAAAATTGGAAGAAAAAATAAATACTTAAAATTGAAAAAATGAATTCTTGGTTGGATGGAGAGGACCATTTTTCTCTCAAAATTTTTTCCATTAAATTTTTTTTTTCTTAATATTTTTGGTACCCAAACATAGAAAAATAGAATTTTTTTTTTTTATAATTTTATGACTCCGCAAATCAAACGAGGAAAGGGATTGGTTTGGTTTGTCTAATGTTTTTCTTTTCTTTTCTTTTCTTTGACCACCGAAGTAGAAATTTGGAGTGAAGCCTACACAACATTCTCCTAGTAGGCCGAAACTGAAGTTCAAGGCCTACAAAAGGAGTAGAAACTAGAAAACCACAGATGGAGTTAGGTGATGCGGCATATGTCTCTATCACCGTCTGCTGCCATTGAACTAGCTCAGTGCCCATAGCCTAATTGAGCTACCTAGTGCACGGAACCTAACATTGCTGATAGTGATGCAGTAAGCAGGAGCGGTACAGAAAGGAGTTGTTGGAGTGGATGGAATTTCTAATATATGTAGAGAAAACTCTGAAGTACGACGAACATCATTCGCGTGTCAAAAAAGTTCAAAAAGTGCATCAAGCGTCGTGTATTAGAACATTTATGATAAGTAAATATTATATTGGATTTTCATCTTTGACTTTAATTATATATTTATGATTGGATCTTTTATATATTAACTTTCCGTATAATTAGATTTTTAATTTATGGTAAGCTAATTTATGATTTGATTTCCATTAAATATAAGATCGAATATAATTGGATTTCCATAAATATTTTTGGCTTCCATATATAGATTTTCATATGAAAACCATAATTCATGCAAGGGTCTATATAAAGGCTGATGCAATATACAACAACATGAGAAAAAAAAATTAAGAGAGAGGAAAAAAGGTGATAACAGTGTCATTACAACTTTGGAGAGTAGAAAGAAGAATTGGAAGCTGTTTCGGAGAAGGAGATCAATTTGGGGTATTTATCATTGTCTTTTTTCTTCGTGGTTGTAATCTATTTTCTGTTCTAAAGAGTTACGGTGATCTGTGTTGGATCGGTGATGTGCTTGTAGAGGGTGTAATATCTTTATTCCATTAGTGGAGGTTCTTCAGGGTTGGACTATGATCGTCCCGTGGTTTTTTTTATCTGGATTTTTCACGTAAAAATCTCTCTGTCTGCGATTTGTGTTTGATATTTTTTGGTTTGTGCGTTTTGCTCGGTTCTCTCGCAGGTACTCTTTGGTTTGGGAAACGGTTTTCGCGTTTCGTTCTCAACAGTGTGGTATCAGAGTCAGGTTCTGGAATTTCAGAAGGGTGTTAGGAGTTGACAGACAAACCAAGGAGGAGAGATGGACGCGAAGCCGGTGCACATGGTAAACCTGAACGGTACCAACTATCATTACTGGAGGAGCAAGATGAAGGATCTGCTATTTTTCAAGAAGCTGCATCTGCCAGTATTTGTTTTCGAGAGGTCCAGTGACAAATTCGAAGAGGATTGAAAGTTCGAGTATATACAAGTGTGTGGGTACATCAGGCAGTTCGTTCACGAGAACGTGTTCAACCACGTTGCCAGTATTGAGCACGCGATGACACTATGAGATAAGCTAGAATTTTTGTATGCGAAGAAAATCGGAGTAAATAAAATTGTTCCTGATCCGGATAATGATGGGTCTGCGATACAAAGATGGGGCGTCCATTGTCACCCTCACCTTTTCAATTAGGGATAATTTAATAATTTGGCCTAGTTATTTTATTTTTATAGATCATAATATTAATTAGATTGTTATAAATAATTGTTTGTGATTTGTATTATATTATAGTTAGTGGACTAACCTATTAAATAGATTTGACACTTGTAAACCCAATTAGAATTGTCATGACAACTTGTGAGCTCAACATGGACCAAGCCCAATAGACACATTTCCACTAATTAATTAGGAGGATTATAGTTAACTTGTATTAGTTAGAAGCCCTCCTAATTTATCCTTTCCTAATTAGAACCTACATGACACTAGTGGAGGGCTAATTAGACATTTGTTAGTAGCTTAGAGAGGGAGAAAGGGGTCGGCCACATAAAGAGGCTCTACTCTTCATTTGCATTCATTTTAGATCCCTAAAATTTATAGATCCTCATTTCTCTCACTCCTCCATCAATTCACCATCAATTTATTTGCATTCACTCTCATTTTTATCCCTCAAGGAGCTTTGGAGCTTAGAGTAGCAAGGAGCACAAGGAGAGGGAGCTTTGGTGGAGAGATCGTGTCCGGATCGTGTCCATTATGCTTTTCATTAGGAATCCATCTCCCAATTGATAAATTATGAATTCTTCTTCATTCTAGCTTCCAAATCATGCATTTGACTCTTAAGAACACCCAAATGGCATAGGTCTACCTATAGGAACAAGTTCTACGCAAATTGGTTGGGTGTTGTGTCTTCCACTACCAGAAAAAGTCAAATTAGCGACGTCTAAAAACGTCGCTAAATAACCAAAAATCGTCGCTAATTAGGTTTAGCGACGTAATTAGCGACGTTTCAAAGCAGTCGGAAAACACCAAGTCGCTAAAATAAAAAACGTCGCTAAACGTCGCTATGCCGACGTTTTTTAGCGACTTTAATGTGTCGCTAAATTTAGCGACGTTTTACGACGCCAAGTCACTAAAAAGCGACGTTTAGAAAAGTCGCTAAACGTCGCTGATTAGCGACATCTATCGCGACGTTACACCGACGTCTTTAATGACCTGGCTATACTGCCATGTCAGCAATTGGCGACGTTTAGCGACGTAATTAGCGACGCCATTAGCGACGTCCTTAGCGACGTTTTACAGCGTCGCTAAGTAGCGACGTAATTAGCGACGTAAATTAACGTCGCTAAACGTCGCTAATAACGTCGCTAATTTAAAAAAAAAAAAAATAATGTGCAGAAGCAAACATTAGTGATTCCCTGCAGTTTTACATCATCTTCATCATACACACCAACATGATTCAATCTAGTTAACTATATAATCCAATTAAATTAAAGACCACAAGAAGTATCAATCCAATTAAATGTGGATAACTATATAATCCAATTAAATTAACTAAAAAATTAAAGACCACAAGAAGCATCATACATCATGTCTATTGTTGAAGTATCAATAATTCATAAATAATAATAAAAATAACTATACTACTACGGATCTGCAGGAGGCTGACCAGCGGCGCGCTTGAAGGATAACAACTCCTCATACTCGTCCCGTGGAATCGACACCTATGTCGATGGAGAAGGCAGTGACGTCGGTGGAGGCCGTGCCCGCTCCAAGTATGCGAGTCGCTGGTTGTAAGAATCCAGGGTAGATAACAGCCTCGTACTGCTATCACCCATCGAATCCTGCATCCTCGTCAGGTTCTCGCCCATCGATAGCTGTGACGCATGCATCCTCGTCAGCTTCTCGCCCATCGATAGGTGTGACGCCTGCAGCTCCATGATGTTGCGATCATTGGAGGCTCTAATATCATTTGTCAATTCTCGTAGCTCCGTCATGCTGCGGTCGAGCATATCCAATCGTGCGATGAGCATCGGATCGTCCGCCTGCGGCTGGGACCGGGACTGGTCCTCCATACTTCGCAGCAAGTCGTCACGGAGAGACGCAATCTGACGGTCAACGGCCTCCTGGACTCTGGCCGACGACTGCGAGGGCTGCGACTGCGAGGGGTGTGTGGAATGCACAGCTGTCGGGGAGGCCCTAGATGACTGCGTCGCAACCAGGGCGCCATAGGAGCCCGTACCGTAGTACGTACCCCTCTGGAGACCACCAGCTGCGGTCACCCACAGGTCGGCCGCCGACGGAGATGGACCGGGCTGCGACGAAGCACCAGCCTCTCCAGGTGTAGGTGCACTAGCAGTCGCCCGCTCACGAAGCCTAAGATACTCGGCCTAGAAAAGGTTTGGAAACTCAATAATTGCCTAAGTTATATTAAAATAAACACAAAGTAAAGTAATACTTACATAGGTCTGTGAGGCCCTCTCATCAATGAGATTTCCGTCCTTGCGATGGGTGGCCAAGAAGACGGTCACCATGTTTGCATCCTCACCCCTCTGTACCTGTTAAAAATATATTTTTTATTACTAAACTTAAATATTTTTTCCAAGTACCATTTTATGGTACTTATATTAAAATAATATATTTTAAAAGAAAAAACATACCAAACGACGGAAATGTTCCGTCATCGGAATCGAGCCACCACACCACTTGGCAGCATTCTGCCTAGCCGCCTTGGCCTTCTTAGACCTTTTCTTGTAGCTCGGATCGTCGAATCTAGCCCTCATCGCAGTCCACTGCTCAGGCGTGATCCAACCTTGGATCGGTTTTCCAGCACGATCACGAGCCTTCTGGTCATCCAGAGCATCTCGGATAAGCTTGGCGGCAACGGTAGGAAAGAGCCGCTCGATCAACTCGGCCCGGTGCAGAGGATAAAAATACGTTTGCTACAATAAATAATTCATTAAGTTAGCATCACGAATATGCATAAATTAGAAGATTTATTTAATATACTTTTACCTGGAAGTGCGCAAACCAGAACGCCTTCCTCTCCTCCGGAGCCTCAGAGTAGTTGATCCAAGGGCCACCGTAGTTGTTCCTCAAAAATTGGCCCAGGCGTCTCTGAACCGACGATGGACGATATCTATACAGAAATAATAATTTAGATTACTGAAAAAGTCAATATACGATGAATAAAGAGAAACACAAATATATACTAAACCATCTAATTGACTTACTTTGTACCGTCGGCCCAAATCTCTGTCCTCGTCTCCTCCGGTGGTGCGCATGGAGGATCTTGCTGATGCTGGGACAACGTCGGCACGACCTCCTCTACATGCTCATCTGTCTCCATGGTTCCGTCAGCAGGAGGAACGCTGGACGAGGGAGTACTATCACGCCTGGAACTACTCGTCCCAGAAGTGATGCCACGCAACGTCATCGCAGTCGGAGATGTGACTGATCGATATACTGGAGTACTGGGCGACGATGATCCAGAACCAACAGTAGGCAGTACCGGAGTGGCACTCTGTCTACCTCGGGACCTGCCGAATCCTCCGCGTCGTCCTGTCATATCTGATAACAACATATGATGAATATAGAGAAACACAAATATATACTACATTCTACAGTCGAAATGTGATACATATCTCAAAGCATTATACAGTCAAAATATAATACATATATTCGTTAATGTCAACATCTACTTCTACATACAATATTTACAGTCCAAATACAGTTACATTCTACATGGAATATTTTATATTTTCAATCATCTTCAGAAAATTCATCTTGTTCGCCTTCCTCGTCCTGCTCTTCCTCTTCCTCGTCTTCACTTTCATCTACTTCGTCGTCCTCTTCGGATAATTCTACATCTTCTACATTATTACTCGTGTAATGAGTAACTTCCGTTGAGTCCACATCTACAATATTTGTTACAAGAGGTAGATCGTCCTCCTGATAAGCTATTTCGTCAATGTCAAAGGTATTTCTAGCTTTAGTCTTGCATACTGCCCACCAATCCGACCTCGCTGTCCCCCGTCTAGGATAAGTTGTGAAGTACACGAGCTGAGCCTGACTTGATAGGACAAATGGTTCGTAGCCTTGATATCTACGCTTGTAGTTTATATCCACAAGGCCATGCTTGTCAATTTTCCCACCTTGATCTTGAATCGGATCGAACCATTCACACCTGAATAGCACGATATTAGCAGGTTCTGGGCCATAATTATATGTCAACTCCACAATCTCTCGTAAGATGCCAAAAAAATTATTGCCCGGATTGACGTCTTTGTAGTTTGTAGATTTGATACACAAACCACTGTTTTTCGTGGAATCAAGATCCAGAAAGCTGTCTCTGATAGGAGCATTTGTTGACTTGAACCTGAACCCATTCACACAGAAACTTGGCCATATTTTTACGGCAGTAATTGGTCCCTTGGCTAGAGTCCTAATAGATTCAGTCTCGGGTGATATTAGACGATCGACCTAAATACCAAAGTAGCGATAGTAAGTTATTTGTTTTGCAAGTGCAGAAATAAAAAGTAATTACCAAGCATCTTACATATGCGCTCAACCAAGAAGAAAAATGGCATCTCATATCTTGTTCTACTTCTTCGTCTGTTATGTAGGGTCTAACCGACCTCAACTCATCATTATATGTGCTAAAAAACAATGAAGCAACTGCTGATTAGTAGCATAATAGTATCTTATACTATTACATTGAGATGATGTAAACGTGGACGTATTAATTACTTACCCCTCTAGCTTCTCTACTTCATCCTCGTCGCAATTGAGTAATATATACAATTGAGCAGCCCTTAGCTCATCGTCATTCAAATATCTCTTCTTCATTTTTCCCGAGGGCTTTCCGGATGCATTGAATACTTTGAGTATTGCATCATTAGATTCCTGATATGCGTCGTCGTTTCTGGGAGCTTTCGTCCTATTAGTAGCAACATGCGGTTTGAAATACGTCGAGCAAAAGTTTGTAATCTCCTCGAGAACATAAGCTTCACAAATAGAGCCTTCAACCCGTGCCTTATTTTTCACCTTTCTCTTTAGGTGATTCAGATGGATCTCGAAGGGGTACATCCACCGATAACCGACAGGACCACCAACAAGTGCCTCATAGGAAAGATGAATTGGCAAATGCTCCATAGAGTCGAAGAATCCAGGAGGAAACACCTTCTCGAGCTTACATAGTGTGACCGCAATGTCCCTCTCTTGCTTTTCTAGACGATCGACGAGCAACTTAGTACAACAAAGATCTCTGAAGAATATGCTCAGCTCTGTCAATGGGTCCTAAATGACCTGCGGTAAGAATTTCCGAAATGCAATCGGAATTAACCTTTCCATGAATACGTGACAATCGTGGCTCTTCATACCTACTAGTTTGTTCTCCTTGAGGTCGACGCATCTTTTCAAGTTTGACACGTACCCGTCTGGAAACTTGAGTACCTGAATCCACCTACAAAGTCTACCTTTATCCTCTTTATCCAGTGAGAAAACTGACTTAGGTTGCTTTAACTTTCCATTCCCCTCCTCTATCAAATGCAATGAAAGACGTCTACATATGTCTTCTAAGTCCAACCTGGCCTTCGGATTATCTTTCGTCTTCCCCTTTACATCCATTACAGTATTAATTATGTTATCAAACATATTCTTCTCGATATGCATGACATCAAGGTTATGTCTGATCAGATTGGTGCTCCAATATGGCAGATCCCAGAATATACTCCTCTTCGTCCAGTTATGGGTGCGACCAAATCCGTCACACTTGTACCCCTTAGCAGGCTCTTCGATAGCACTTGGTAAATCTTTTACCTCTTCCCATATCGTGCATCCGGGCCACCTTGGCGGTGGATTGGCCTTCTCCACAACTCCCGCACGAAAAGCATTTCGATTCCTCCGGTACGGATGATCCTTCGGCAAAAATTGTCGATGACAATCGAAGAAGCACGGTTTGCCTCCGTGTTTCAAACGGAAAGCCTGAGAACGGTTCATGCAATACGGACATGAGAGACGACCATGGGTGCTCCATCCCGATAACATTCCATAGGCCGGAAAGTCGTTGATGGTCCACATAAGTGCTGCCCTCATCTGAAAATTCTGCTTCCTAGAAACATCGTACGTGTTGGCACCTACTTCCCACAGCTGATTCAACTCATCTATCATAGGCTGTAAATACACATCGATGTTCCTCTTCGGATTGTTCGGACCCGGGATAATAACGGTTAGGAACATATACGGAGTCTTCATGCACATCCAAGGCGGTAGATTGTACGGAGTGACGATCACAGGCCAACACGAATACTGGGAGCCCGAAAGTCCGAATGGGGTAAAACCGTCAGAGCAGAGCCCCAATCTGACATTACGTGCTTCCTCGGCAAAATGTGGATACTCTCGATCAAAGTGCTTCCATGCTTCTCCATCGGATGGATGATCCAATACTCCTTCGATCTGTTTTCGCCTGTGCCAACTCATGTTTTCTGCAGTCTCCTTAACCATAAACAACCGCTGCAACCGCGGCGTCAAAGGCAAGTAGTGCATCGAATCGGTAGGCTTCCTTGCACCGACAGACTTTCCTCTAACAGTGGCCTTGTAGCGATCAGCACCACAGAATCTGCACGCATCTTCATCCTTGTCGTCTTTATAGTACAACATGCACCCGTTGCGACATGCATCGATTTTCTCGTATCCCATCCAAAGCGATCTCACCATCCTCTTAGATCGATAGAAGTCTTTAGGCAACTTTGCACCCTCGGGCAAGATCTCTATAATCAAATTGAGCAGTCGATTATAGCATTCTTGCGACATGTTAAAATCGGACTTGATGCTCAATAATCTTGTAACCACCTCCAACGGTGAATGATCCTCACAACCAGGATATAGTGGAGTCCTTGCATTCTCAAGCAACTCCATAAACTTTGCAGCATCGGCATTCGGTGCCTCCTCAGCTGCATCATAATTGTCCGGATTAAAACTCGGTCCCGCCGCATCATAATTGTCAGGATTAAAACTAGGCCCCGCCGCATCATAAACTATGTTCACCAACCCGTCGTCGTAAGCATCGTGGTCTTGGACATCCATATACGGCTCCACATAGGGCTCCGACTCCGATGCTAGAGATACAAGTTCTCCGTGCGCGGTCCACTGATAGTAATTCGGCGTAAAGCCCTTCGAATATAAATGATACGTAACTTCCACTTCTGGATGATATTTCCTGTTGCGACATCTCACACACGGACACTTAATTTTGGTACCGTCCATGTACTGAGGGAACGCCTTGGCGAACTGCAGGAACTGCTGTACACCCTCAATGAATTCATCCCGCACACCGCATATGTCATCAGGATGACGGTTGTACATCCACGAACGATGACGCAGATAGTAATTTATATCCATTTCTAGATACTTCTGCAAAAATGACAGTATGTATCATATAAATCATTACATACAGTGGTTTATCACCTAGCTTCATAACTTAACCGTACTATAAAAAATCATATCTGATATAATACATACTTTCATTTATCAAAGTCTAAAATAAGCAATATTCATGCTAACCCATCTTAAACCAACTAACCAATACCTGGACACTAAGCTAACTAAAACTAGTATACATAGCTCACTAAATGCAACTGAAAACGGATACTGATACAGTGGGACTTGTTGATACTTACTGATACATGGTTGCTGAAATGACACAGTGTTGATGGTTTTTCTCTTCGGTTGCCTACTCACTGTTGCAGACCTCCTTCTCACTGCCCACTACAAGGCTCGAGCATGCCATCCCGCTTATTCTAGATACCATCTTAGTACACTCCTATCTAACATCTCTAAACATCACTAACCTACATATCTATATATACCCTATTAACACTTGACTTTATACCTTGCCTGCATCAACTCCTACAATTGCCTGTACTGATACCTCACACAGTCCCTGATACGTATCAGTGTATAAGTACTGATGACTGATACCAAACTGAAACTGAGATGCACTAAGGCATGCCTCTGCACTGCCTAGGGACTGCCCCCAAGCCTAACTGACAGGCACCATTTTGGTGCACTGCTGCAGTGCCCCATGCCAGAGCCCCAAGTCTGTGTCCATATGATATTAGTGTTTGTGTCCATGTGATATTAGTGTCTGCTGTGTCCATGTGATATTAGTGTCTGTGTCCATGTCAAAAAACTTAATCCTAACCCTAGTGTCACGCCCCGATCTCCCGCAGGCAATCGGCCGTTCCCGCTAGGCGGGAATCACCCTCGCCAGCGCTCCCGCGGAACGATCGCTTAACCCATCCGGGCGTGATGCCGCACGAGCGTGATCCACGCCCGTGCAAGGCCATGGTTCATTGGCTGGCGGCAAGAGTTCTAAGCCACAGAGTCGCACAGATTGTCCGAGTGCAGCGGAGTCTTGAACGCATAGGCGATCGGTAACAGGTTCACTGAGTCGGCAAATATAGCGAAAGCATAGAAACAAGTAAAGTAATCTCTTTATTGATATGAACAAGTGTTACAGGCGGCGTATAGCCGAGATTACAAGTCGCTCAAGCCTCTCTGAAACAGTAAAAGCGTGCCAAGTGGCTACAACTGTGGAATGAATGTACAGGCGATGGTCAGGCGATGTTCACAACTTATGTCTTGTATATGTGCTTCAGTCCCGGACGCACCGTTGCTTCGGAGTGTTGTCCACGCCTTAGCACGCACGTTGGAGGCGTCCGCACCGCACGAGGTTCTCCCGTACCCTGCATATCAAACTGGAGGATTATCAGTATATTGAATGCACTGGTGGGGAAGCTACTCGCCCGCTCGACAAATCCAAACACGTAGTACAGGTTCCGTGCACAACTATTAAGTTGTCTTTCTAGTTGCCTTAGGATCAGTTTCATGCAGATATTGAATAGCTTAACGTGTCGGGCAGTGCGCCGTACGATGTTTGAGGAAACACGGCGAGACTTACCAACTTACCATTTCTCCTTCCCTGTCCAAGGCAAACATGATTAATTCAAGCACGGGCAAGTATAAGCATTCAGGAGGCAAGCATATGCAAACAGGAGGGTCGTTTTAACATGATCGTTCAGGTGTTCAGTCGATGCGATGCAGTGACTCGCACGCGGATAGCCGCTAAGCGAGGATGACTTATCTATATGAACAGGAGTCGCTGGCATAGCCATAAAGGACGATAGTCACTGGCGGTAATGGTATATAGCAAAGTACAAGGGGCGCTACATGCCATCCCATCCAGCACAATGGACTATACAATACGGTTCAGTCACTGGAGAGAATAGATCTCGTCCAGCACAATGGACTGTACAATACGGTTCAGTCACTAGAGAGAATGGTATGCAACAAATGAACAAGGAGCGCTGCATGCCATCTCGTCCAGCACAATGGACTGTACTATAACGTGAGTTCCATCTGGATCGGAGCGGCCCCAGTGCCCCGGAGACCGTCCGTGGAACTATACCTCGTTTCCGAGTTGTCCGCGACGTGCACTTTCTTTTGGGTCAATCAATTATCACGAGATACACGAGAACAAGAGTGCACTAGAACAAGAGAACACGAGTGCACACAAGAACACGAGTACAAGAGATACTTGAATCTGTACAGTGAATAACTTGCTTGATGCATTCCCCTGGTTTGGGGCTGCCAGGTGACCTAACGGTCCAGGATACTTGCAGGGTCAAACATGCACGGAACGGCTACTTAGTAGTCTCCCGGAGTTGGATGAAAACAAGGCAACATTCAAGCAGACAAGCATGCATTTCTAAGGAACATAAGCAGGCACGTTGCTCGGACCCGAAGGTAAGCCGAGAGTTAAAACCGTTCAGGGACTTAGCATGCGAGGGTCTGAATATAAGCATATTTCAATTTCTATGTTCTAGCATAGCAATACAAGTTGGGATTATTCCCTTAGCTAGGTGCGTTGGATTTATTAGCATGCAGGGGGTGATTCACCTAGCGACTAGCATATATGATTCCAGGTTTTATGTGTGCTGGCTAAGCAAAGACAAGTTCACCGTAGCCACCCACCTTAGCGATGATTCGCCTCGGTAGAGCGATACGTCTGAGCGAGCCTCTGAAAGTCCAAGCCGGATTCCTGTAGGGACAAGTCTGGATATCCTTTGCTTCTCCTTTGAGGCAAAGCGGGTCGGGACAGCTGCACGATTGCCGTTTGAGACGGCAGTCCGCTTGAGCGGAACGGGGTGTTACATCCTACCCAACTTAGAAAAAGTCTCGTCCTCGAGACTTACTATGGACAAGCAGTGATCTAGGGTTGAGGCAATCCTAGACAAGTCGTTTGTACTTGTTTCATTTGGATATTCACTTGCACAAGCTTCGAAATCAGCATACCGCTTAGACTGGATCGTGCGCACCTTCGACATGCATTTCTAGTGTGAACACGTCAACCAGCTTAGTGATAGCGAAGTCTTAGCACTCGAGTTTTACCTTTTTCTTAAGTCTTGGATGGTGCACTAGTTCAAGGCCTCCCTCGAATAGATGCATTCAACCAAACTTAGGGTTAGTGAAAATCGGACAAGCTACTAGCGATACTCTCGAAGGGTTCGCACAGGTTGGCACAAAGGCCACTCGCAGCATACAACCAGACAAGCAATCATATCAATCAAAACACATTTTGAAAGTATTTAGACTTATTGTTGGAACATCCCATCGAGGCATTGAGAGAGAGCGTGCACATAACCCACGAACGAGCTTTCGAAACAGAGATATCGAATTGAGGACAAAGGCGTAGAAGCCAGGCTCTGATACCAACCTGTCACGCCCCGATCTCCCGCAGGCAATCGGCCGTTCCCGCTAGGCGGGAATCACCCTCGCCAGCGCTTCCGCGGAACGATCGCTTAACCCATCCGGGCGTGATGCCGCACGAGCGTGATCCACGCCCGTGTAAGGCCATGGTTCATTGGCTGGCGACAAGAGTTCTAAGCCACAGAGTCGTACAGATTGTCCGAGTGCAACGGAGTCATGAACGCATAGGCGATCGGTAACAGGTTCACTGAGTCGGCAAATATAGCAGAAGCATAGAAACAAGTAAAGTAATCTCTTTATTGATATGAACAAGTGTTACAGGCGGCGTATAGCCGAGATTACAAGTCGCTCAAGCCTCTCTGAAACAGTAAAAGCGTGCCAAGTGGCTACAACTGTGGAATGAATGTACAGGCAATGGTCAGGCGATGTTCACAACTTATGTCTTGTATATGTGCTTCAGTCCCGGACGCACCGTTGCTTCGGAGTGTTGTCCACGCCTTAGCACGCACGTTGGAGGCGTTCGTACCGCACGAGGTTCTCCCGCACCCTGCATATCAAACTGGAGGATTATCAGTACATTGAATGCACTGGTGGGAAAGCTACTCGCCCGCTCGACAAATCCAAATACGTAGTACAGGTTTCGTGCACAACTATTAAGTTATCTTTCTAGTTGCCTTAGGATCAGTTTCATGCAGATATTGAATAGCTTAACGTGTCGGGCAGTGCGCCGTGCGATGTTTGAGGAAACACGGCGAGACTTACCAACTTACCATTTCTCCTTCCCTGTCCAAGGCAAACATGATTAATTCAAGCACGGGCAAGTATAAGCATTCAGGAGGCAAGCATATGCAAACAGGAGGGTCGTTTTAACATGATCGTTCAGGTGTTCAGTCGATGCGATGCAGTGACTCGCACGCGGATAGCCGCTAAGCGAGGATGACTTATCTATATGAACAGGAGTCGCTGGCATAGCCATAAAGGACGATAGTCACTTGCGGTAATGGTATGTAGCAAAGTACAAGGGGCGCTACATGCCATCCCGTCCAGCACAATGGACTATACAATACGGTTCAGTCACTGGAGAGAATGGATCTCGTCCAGCACAATGGACTGTACAATATGGTTCAGTCACTGGAGAGAATGGTATGCAACAAATGAACAAGGAGCGCTGCATGCCATCTCGTCCAGCACAATGGACTGTACTATAACGTGAGTTCCATCCGGATCGGAGCGGCCCCAGTGCCCCGGAGACCGTCCGTGGAACTATACCTCCTTTCCGAGTTGTCCGCGACATGCACTTTCTTTTGGGTCAATCAATTATCACGAGATACACGAGAACAAGAGTGCACTAGAACAAGAGAACACGAGTGCACACAAGAACACGAGTACAAGAGATACTTGAATCTGTATAGTGAATAACTTGCTTGATGCATTCCCTTGGTTCGGGGCTGCCAGGTGACCTAACGGTCCAGGATACTTGCAGGGTCAAACATGCACGGAACGGCTACTTAGTAGTCTCCCGGAGTTGGATGAAAACAAGGCAACATTCAAGCAGACAAGCATGCGTTTCTAAGGAACATAAGCAGGCACGTTGCTCGGACCCGAAGGTAAGCCGAGAGTTGAAACCGTTCAGGGACTTAGCATGCGAGGGTCTGAATATAAGCATATTTCAATTTCCATGTTCTAGCATAGCAATACAAGTTGGGATTATTCCCTTAGCTAGGTGCGTTGGATTTATTAGCATGCAGGGGGTGATTCACCTAGCGACTAGCATATATGATTCCAGGTTTTATGTGTGCTGGCTAAGCAAAGACAAGTTCACCGTAGCCACCCACCTTAGCGATGATTCGCCTCGGTAGAGCGATACGTCTGAGCGAGCCTCTGAAAGTCCAAGCCGGATTCCTGTAGGGACAAGTCTGGATATCCTTTGCTTCTCCTTTGAGGCAAAGCGGGTCGGGACAGCTGCACGATTGCCGTTTGAGACGGCAGTCCGCTTGAGCGGAACGGGGTGTTACACCTAGGTCCTTATCAGTGTCTGTGTCAGTGTGTGTGTGTGTCGTGTCGTGTCTGTGTCACCATCTGTGTGTGTGTGTCGTGTCTGTGTCAGTATCACATGTGTTCTGAGAGAGAGAGAGAGAGAGAGAGAGAGAGAGAGAGTTAGGCTTTACCTAGAGCTCGAGGAAGAGGAGGGGGATGCCGGAGTAGCCGCGGGGGAGGTCGACGGAGCAGGCGCTCGATGGAGCGGGGGGGGGGGGGGGCGGGGGAAATTTTGTTTCGTTTCGAAATTTCAACACATGGGGAAAAACGAAACCGAGCCCTAATTAACCAAATTTTAGCGACGTTTAGCGACGTCAAATAAGGACGTCGCTAAATTAAATTATAGCGACGTTACGGTCGTCGCTAAACACGTTGCTAAATATTTCTAATATAAACGTCGCTATTTGCGTCGCTAAACGTCGCTAACTTAGATATATTAGCGACGTTTAGCGACCAAAATTGAACTTATAGCGACTAATCTTATAAAAACTGAACATAAGTCGCTAAACGTCGTTAAATGTCGCCAATTAGCGACGTCTACCGACGTTTTACATGGAGTCGCTAAATTAGCGACGTTTTTACCTGGGGTCGCTAAAAAACGTCGCTAATCCCGCTTATTCTAGTAGTGTTCTACATAGGTTTTATGTGTATTTTGGGGGAATTACGAGATTGACATATCATGTGTGTGTCATGAGACTAAATTAGTCTAATTAGACTTAGATCGGGGTTGTGAGACTAGCTACGTGTCCATAATTGGACACGAGTAGGCCGTATCGGGATACAATATGATACGGGACTCATTTTTGGTGATTTGTGTGAAATCCCTTCAATTCCTATTATAACTAGTTATAATAGCTATTATTATATGTAATTGATGTGTGAGAATGGTTATTTGTGGGAAATTGGAACTTTGGACACCTCATTGGAAGTGTATCATGATTTCCCTAATTGGAGACTCTAAGTGTATGATTAAATGCCATAATGTATTATATAGATATGTGTATATGTTAATAGGTGCTTATATTTATATATATTAGTGTATATAACTATACTTATATATCTATGTTTCTATTTGGTATATATATGAATGTGGTTGTGTATGTAGTGTAATTGTTATCAGTGACCTGTGTGGGTGTGTAAAGTGGGATATGCACAGACCTGAGTGTAGTCCTTATGACTATACCATGTATCATGTGTACACTGGTAAGAACAAATGATGAGGGGGGAAAATAGTTGCACTCACCGTGACGGTGTGCGTTCAGTATGAACCAGTGGAGTGTGTGTTCTGTGTATAGGTAGTAGAGAGGTCGGAGTGGCGTAATAGCAGCAACATGAGGAGCTTGTTATTGTTGTTGTTGCTGTTGGTGTCAGATGATGGTACAGAGGGGTTCATGTATCATATTTGGTATCACTTGGAGATCGGGAATCACAGTATCATTGAGGAAATGCACTGATGGCAATTGTACTGACCATCAGACATTAGATGAAGAGGAGATCTGGGATAAAGAATACAATGACAGTAGCAGCTACATTATTGCTGCAATATAGCAACATTTATCCTAGTGATTGGGGATCAGGTAATCGATTATGAGAAGGCTTGTGTAGGCAGTAGGAGTAAGGACTCGGGCATGTAACGGTAGGGTGTAAAATTATAGTGCACTAGATACATGAGGGGAAAGAGATGCTTGTGAGGTGTATACAGAGACCTAGAGCAGGGTGTCAGGTCCAGGATACTAGGAATCAGGCAAGAGGGGAAGGTTTAGCTTCATATTTTATTGCACAAGTTCTTGTGTCTGGTATCAGTTGTATTCACAACACTAGTTAGTATAGGTGAGTATTAGCATCAGTTAGAGCTAAGTTAGTTCAGTCATTGTATATATTAGATGTGGTTAGTTAGGTGTTGTATTAATACACGACTAGGACCGTGTGAATGAGGATTCGAGTATAAGAGTATTTGGGAAGTTAATGGTGTTTGCTATTTAATATCAAAACAAGAACTGAGAGAACTGGATTTGATTTAACAAACTAAGAAAGTAGAAAGAATAGTCCTAGGAGACAATCTAAGTACAAATTTATTTTCTAGGGGTGACGATGGAGGGTTAGGAGTGTAGCAACTCTCTTTACTCCATGGACGATCCGATGTAGAAGCTCTTCTCTCTCTCTTGAGTGTTGATTCACAGATAAACAGCCAGCCCCTTGCATGGGACTGGTACCCTACTATTTATAGTCATACTTGTGGCCGCATAGATTTTGGGCCGCATGGATGGTGGGGTTTGCTACGTGTCCCCCTCAACAGAAGGGTGCTACAGCTTTGCACGAAAATCTGGGCTCCGCTTCCACATGAACATTTGTTAGGATTTTTTTATTTGCTGAGTATCTGGATGATTCTCAACTGTGTAGGCGTGACTTGGTTAAATGGACATGTGGTCGCTATTTGGTTAGAGAGGACCACTCAGTTGTAATAGCAAGACTTGGTCGACGTGGAATCTGGGACACATGTGGCCAAAGACGTACGGGACGCACGAAGTCTGGAACACATGGGGCCAGAGACGCATAGACCGTATGGAGTCTGGAACATATGAGCCAGAGTCGCTTGGGATGCATGAATCTTGGGACGCATGGGCCAAAGCCTCATGGGATCCTTTTGTCGCGTTGTCCATGTGGCTCTGCACCATCCTTGGAACTTCTGTCTCTTAGTGTGTTCTCGTCCTTCGAGACGATCAAAAAAATCTTTTTTGTCAGGATTTTGTGTCAGGCGCCATCTTTGTTGTCAGGACGTCATGCGGCCAGTTGTCAGGATGCTTGTTTGGACCGCATGCGTGTTCCTTTTCTGGGTCGCATGGTGTCCATGCGATCCATCTGTTAAATTTTTATTTGGGGGGCGCATGGACGTCGGTCGCATGGCTACATCTTTTTCATGCTTCTACAAGACCCCCTTCAAAGTTTTCAAACTGATAAGTTTAAAATAATTTGAATAAGAAGCATGAAAGGGGTATGTTCGTGCCACATGGTCATTGAGCCGCATGGGCGAACAATGTCAGGCTGTCAACTATGCATTTAACTGCCAGATTTGCTTTGATCCTTGAGTGGATTTTGTTCGAATTCTGAGCCATCCTTTCACACGGATCCCAATACTGACGGCTGTAAGAGGAAGCCCAACCGAGCGTAGCTGTCAGCGGATGAGGGTAGAATTCGAAGGGTCTATTTTTGTCTTTTGGTGGCCTATAAATAAGGGTTTGAGGGGAAGAGAGAGAACTTCTTGCTTCTGCTGAGTTCTGTCTTCCATATCGTCTCTTTCCTTCCTCCGCGTTCAGTCGTCTCCTTAGAGCGTCTGCCATGGCCTCGAATGTCTCTTCTTCTTCCAAGAAGGCTGTTGTCAAGGGAAAACATCATGCCTCATCATCTAGGGCCGACAACGAGGCCTCATCCTTCCATCAAGACGTTTAGCCGCTATCCCAGGTAAGGGTCAGAGGAGGAGAACTCTGGACACATGGGCATTTTGCACCGAGTCCATTATACAGGTCCTCATATATGACCATGCTGCATGCCTTATACGCGGGTTTCTTTTTGACTTTGTGCAAGTCTTTACTCGGCCGCATGGACGCCCTGTCGAGGCTTGGCCGCGCGGACGTTCTGCCATGAGTTGGCCACATGTCTCCTTTCGTGACTTGGCCGCATGGAAGTCCTGTCATGACTTAGTTGCATACAACGTTCATGACTCGGCCATATGCCATTTTGATGTCTCTAATTCTTACTTTTTGTTTTGTAGTGATTTTGCCCGTGGCTCCGTCGGAAGATGTGCTGATTGGGCGGGCTCAGGCTGCCTTGGGCATTAGGCTCAATTATATAGTGGCCGATGTTCAGGCTCAGATCAACAAGGATCAGCCTAAGATGAGACTGAAGTTGATAGCTAGCCGGTCTTGGTTCTACTTGCTCAGCCAACTGAACTCTGGAAGGATAAACGACTCTCATTTGAAGCCAATCTTCCTGTTTGGGGATGCCCTCACCATCTTGGATCCCAAGGCAGTGAGAATTAAAGAGACCTTGAATTTCTTCTCTAGTGGAAGAAGGTGCATATTCCTGCGATAGAGTGCCATTGGCCCTTATCATCTTTCAACGTTGTACCCCTTCAAAGGAAGACGTCGGACAGCCTAACCCCGGGCCAGAGCAAAATCCAGGTCGGCGACATCTATTTCAACTCAGAACTGAAGGGAGCAGCGGTGAGCAATGAATCATTTTTTTATTTCGTTCGTGGGCTAGCACCTGGCACATTCTCTAGTGAGATGGGGTCGAATGTCCGATATTACAAAGCGGGCACCTTCTTGAACCAGCTTGTAACCAAGGGGACTTATCCCAAGGGCTGTCACGCCCCAGTCCCAAAAATACGTAGGACTAGGACACGTAAGCATGCCAGCCGCATGGATATGGCAACTCCAATATATGGAAACCAAATTCACACGTACGCTGTAATATGAATATCAAATCCACGAGTGGTATAAAAGGAATACAAGTCACAGGTAAAATCTAAATCTCATCCACCAAAATCAAATATAATTAAATAACCAATATCTAGGGAACTAGATCTCAATAAGAAGTATCTAAGGATGATAGTTGGATGGAAACAAATCCACTACCAACTCAAATGGGAAAAGTAAATACATTATAAGTACAACTCAATCAAACAATATAAGTACCAACTTTCAATCACGGCTCGAAGAGAAGACATCCACGAGCATCTATAACCATCCAAATCTGCGCTCCTACAAATACTCAAGAACAGGTACACCTGGCAGCGGACCAGGTCCTCAGAGGGACATAACAAGATACTTAAACACATGCCAATAAAGTACTGAAATAAATATCCAAAGGGGTCACCTAACCGTCTAAGTGAATGCAGTTAAGAACAACTTTCTCAACGCGTGGGCTATCTGGCTAAAATGGGATTGGCATAGTTCTCTTGGAGATCCAGGGGCCTACAAAGACACGACGTCTTTCGAACACCGGAGGCCCGCCTGATAATAATATAATATATAGTGGTCATCATGACCGCGCATCTCCGGCGGAGCGTACGGGTTACACAAGAAAAGTGCAACGGAGCCCACACGTCTTACTTGTTGTTCTCCCCACCCCATGCTCTAAGCATGTCACATCCATGACACGATAATACCTCTAATAACTGCCCAGTCTACTAGCATTCAAAGTTTCTAACAACAGTTATTCATAACGCACGGCCCACACGTACAGGAGGCCAAACCTGCACGTAAGTCCGTGATCTACATGAGACTCACAACTAGTGTAACAACTGTGTCACGGCCAATGAACCTAATGATGCTACATGATAATAGGGTAGTCTCATAAACAGGGTCAATGTAAATACATAAATAAAAATATATCGCGACGACACCGTCATGCGCATTTTTATATAACAGTTAAAATATATGAACTAAAGACAGAAAATAAAGATGCATGCAGCATATGGAATATAAATAACAGTACAACGGCAAGGTATACTTGCCTGGCAAGGAAGCTGCGATGTACCAATAACCTGCTCCAAAAGTCGCGCAGAATAAATCCAACATCCTATGTACATATGAATATAATACAATAAAATTATTAGTCATTACACTAGCACACACCAACAATATTTATACTAGACTCAGGGGGTTTACTAGGGGTAAAACTAGTCATCTAACATGGTCAATCATGCGTTGAATTACGCGGGTGTCCTAAATTAAATATTGTAGCATAGTTAGTCAAAATAATATGTGTCTAGGCCAGTACATAATTGTACACAAGACAGTCATCTAGCATGTTCTTAGGATCAACATGGTCAAGGTAATACGGGATAGTCCACGGTGTCCTAGGGTCGTATAGTTCAATTATGTATAGTCAGCATAGTATTTAAATATTTATAATTTATGTACATATCATATATTTATATATTTCTATATAACACCCAATTATTCATACCACTTGAATACATGTACTAAATATCTATATAAATGTATATCAATAGTAATATACGTGTACGCGTACATATACGTACACACATTTGGGTTCACCGACTCAGGACCTGGTGTCAACTAACAACCAATAAGCAATACTAATATCCTACTGGCATACACACAAGCACATATAAAAGAGAAAGATGGACAAGTTCGTACCTCGGAGTACGTACACGAAATCGGCTGGACGACGACGAAGAGAGGTTGACGACGAGGAGATAACGACACTGCGATGATGATGAGGACGACAATGCTGATGATGATAATGAATGGTGGGGTGACGATGAGGTGATGGTGATGAATTGAGACGAGGAGGATGCTGATAATGATGGTGGTTAATTAGGTTTACGGTGATGAGGATATTGATGACAAAGATGGTGATGGTGACGATTATGCTGAGATGACGATGAAGAGATGCTGATGATGATGACGAGGGCAATGATGTTGCGATAATAATGATGGTAATAAAGATGACGAGGATGACAGTGATGACTGGGTTGATGACGTAGATAATGATTGGGATGATGATGATGGTAATGAATATTAATGTGAGGGTGATAATGATGATTATGATATTGATGACGATAATAGACGATGGTGATAATATTAATGGGGAGTGATATTATTCCGGCCATGGGGAGTCCGGCAAGGAGGACAGGGTGGTGGTCGAGTCTCTGGCGAGGAGGATGAAGAACAGGAAGCCGGGAGGAGAAGCTCGGGGAAGAAGGAGAGGCTCGGGTAGTGTTGTGCAGTGGTGGTTGTCATGGTGATGGTGGTGCTGTTGATTATGGCCGGAGGGTTGCCGGAGTCCGGCCATGCTCAGGCTGCCGAGGGGAGCAGGGAGGAAGGAGAGAGAGTTGGTGGTCGACTGGGGTGTCGGGGATCTGGCCGGGGAGGACTCGACGATGCATGGTCGACCGAGCAGTGGTCAGCGGGGTGGTGGACAACAGTGAACTCCGGCGAGCTCTTTGGTGCAGTCGGGTCGGGCTCCATCGAGGAGGAAGATCCGGTCGAGAGCTGTGGGTGAAGGCGATGGCTTCGATGGGGGAAACGGAGGAGACGAGTGTAGGCGGAGGGTGTGCTCGGCGCTGTGCCGGCGGGGTCGGGGTGTTCAGTCGAGAGGGGGAAGAGAGGGGGAGGCTGCTGTGTCGATGGAGGACTGGCCGGAGATTGGGGGCATGTGGTGGTGACTGGCCGAGGGGGTGGAGGCAGGCTCGAGGGGAGGAGATGGAAGAGGATGGTCGGACGGAGCTCCGGCTCCGGCGAGGTGCTCGGTGAGGTCGAGGGAGATTGACAGCAGTTGGGGAGGAGGTCGGCTGAGCATTGTAGTTAGGGGTGGGTTTTTGGTGAAGAGATTTTTAAGGTGTATTTATATACAAAGAGGTAGGATTTGAGGTTGACCTAGATTTTGGTGTTTGACCTAAGTTTTGGGCTTGGTCAACATTCCTTGGGATGGCCTTGGGCTCACATGAGGGTGTTGGGCTAGAAATTACATGCTTTAAAATGCAAGGATGGGGTTTAAATAAATGGGGCGATGTGCGCGTTGCGCATCCCAAAAATTACGGAAAATCCACGTGAAGGAAAAATTGAGTTTCTTCGTGAATTATCCAATGGTGGGGACACCTAAATGCATTTTTGCATAAAAGCCCCCCAATAATTGGAAAATTGCACAAAGGCAAAAATTGGATTTAATTAATTAAATCGGACTGCGCACGATGTTGTAGAATTAATTAGGATTACATGGGATTAAATTTGGTGGGACAAAATTTTCAGGAGCGTAGAGGGGACAGTGTAGAATATTAATAAAATTCGAGATGCATAAGACGGGCAAGATTGTGTCTCCAATTCTGATTGGAACGCACAAGGGTACAAAATTAGGATTTATTTATAATTAATAAATAACGTCCGCGACGTTTATTGTGCGACTAAAATGTAGCACAAGAAAGCAATATTATGAGTTACACAAGGGCCAGAAAGGTAGGCGGGCACGTCTAGGTCAATGTTATGAAATTCGTAGATAGGCAACGGCTAGTGAGGTGCTCCAATTTATCGAAGCAACGGTAAGGTGCGCTACGTGTCATAATTATTCGTAATTAAATTAAATGCCGTGTTCTAATTCTAATTGGGTTCAACTAGCCCTAATTCTACTATATAAGCCAAGAAATCCTAATTTTGGGTGAGGGGTTTACAATCTACCCAACTTAAAATAATTTCGTCCTCGAAATTAAAACTAGGGTAGGGTTTCTCTATCTAACCTCACTTGATTGTAGTATAAGAATTCTTCTTAAGTTAACATGGTAGTTTCTACCCAACTTAGAATTTATCCATCTATCATCTAAGGCTATACACCTAAGAAGGCTATGTCCCAAATTATTTAACACCAAACATATCGTCCATGATATGCCCTTAATCATTTATAAAAGATAATCACCAAACAATGTGATTGGCCTTTGGGGGATATCTAGTACTATCTATATATCAAACTTATACCAAGCAAGATGTTTCGTCTTTTCAAAATAAGGAAAGACGTAGATCAATAAATAAGAGTTCAAGGGAGAAGTAATAGAATGCAAGTATAGGGATCAAGGCGTTTCAAGGAACCCAATAGGAATTATCAAGGCAGTTGTGGACTGAAATCCTATTTGGTAAATCTGTATTCGCATGCTCGTATCAGTACAGTTATGTAGCCGATACGATACGCTTCGACATGTCTAGGGCAAGTATATTCGTCTACTAATCACTACATATCTCAATCTACGTAAAGTAGTTATGCGAAGGGCGAACCAAGCGCACTAAGGTTAGCTAGACCCTAATACACTGATTCTGAAATGTATTATTGTGGGCCCCCAATAATACGTATGATATGAACAAGCTCGATAAAGAATAAGCTTGCAAAAACTAGGCTATAATAGCAGCATAAGTCAAGGTAGTACAGCAAATATGAATACGCTAGATTATGATGAAAGAAGGTTCATAACAATTAAAATTCACAAAACAAAAGCAAAATAAGCAATAATAATAAAAGACTACACAATCTCGACAGTTGTCATACTAATTCCTTGTCTAAGTCGCTAGTCGACCAATAGGGACATGGACCTCTAAATTCTATCTTCTGAATAAACTCTGTCATCTTTGCTAGCATACAATTAATGTCATTCAGTTACACTTCATCAATGGATCACAGGGACTACGTGATACTAGGTGGTGAGGTATACTATCCAACTTAAAATAATTTAACTACTATTGTATTGTCTTAAGGATACCTACAAAAATAACCTTGCACGTGTACATAGAACAGAAACTCTTATTAGGGTCTCCTATTTCATTATATAGGTAAGGGTCAAGTGCTCATAGTACAGGTGTCAATCGTAGGGATAGAAGAGTTACTAGCCGTTAAGGGAAAAGGGATTTAACTCGTATCGAGCTATGGGTACAGATTTCGTGATTTAAAGCTAAGGGGTAATCATTAGGTCACAACCTAGGGGAACTACGCAACTATCAAATCCTAGCTATCACGCACAAAATTCAAAGTTCAATTTACCAAGCTATACCCTAGCAAACTATATGTCCTAATATAGAAGAAGATTACTTGGCCTTCAATCATACGAGTTATGTGGCACGAGTTAAATGATGAAGAAAGAAGAATCATAATTTAGTCGTCACACAATTAGCGAACGCTAAGGTTGCAGGGGGACAAGTTATGAAATAAAAAATAGAGGGCTCTAGATAGCATCATGGTTCTCTAAGGGGGGTGGCATGCTAGTTGCCATGTTCGGGGTATGATCAAGGGAAAGGGTTGATTACATTCCTCTAGGCTTCCTAGGATGCTGTCTACTAATAACAAGACAATGACATAAGTTTTATAGTTCTCTAATACTATCCAATTATGAGGATTAGGTTCAGTCCTAATGTTCAATATTGGTTCTCCATTGGTTCCTCAATACTAGGGTCAACATTATGGTAAAGCTTCTAACTAACTCTAGTAGTGTCTATACTACTCTCCAGTCTTCATAATACATCAGGGGGTAATAGTAAACCAATTCTAAAGATAAGGAATTCTAGGGTTCACTAGATATTCTAAACTTAGTGGTGTGTCTATATTCTCGTTGTATTCTTAATAGGTGTGCTACCCTAATTATCATCCTAATAACAGGGGTTCCTATATTCTAGCAGAAGGCCATATATACTCAAGGAACTTATTAGGGAAGTACATGAATCAAGCAGGATACAATTGTTAGAATAGATCATAGAGGAGGAAGGTGAATCATAGTCAATTATGGATGAGATCATATACTCTAGTCCTATGTGCAGGCTTGTTCGGTACAGTAACGTAACCGAGACAATATGCTCTCAACCTGCATAGGCCACCACAAAAACATATCACGTCCCAGTCCCAAAAATACGTAGGACTAGGACACGTAAGCATGCCAGCCGCATGGATATGGCAACTCCAATATATGGAAACCAAATCCACACGTACGATGTAATATGAATATCAAATCCACGAGTGGTATAAAAGGAATACAAGTCACAGGTAAAATCTAAATCTCATCCACCAAAATCAAATATAATTAAATAACCAATATCTAGGGAACTAGATCTCAATAAGAAGTATCTAAGGATGATAGTTGGATGGAAACAAATCCACTGCCAACTCAAATGGGAAAATTAAATACATTATAAGTACAACTCAATCAAACAATATAAGTACCAGCTTTCAATCACGGCTCGAAGAGAAGACGTCCACAAGCATCTATAACCATCCAAATCTGCGCTCCTACAAATACTCAAGAACAGGTACACCTGGCAGCGGACCAGGTCCTCAGAGGGACATAACAAGATACTTAAACACATGCCAATAAAGTACTGAAATAAATATCCAAAGGGGTCGCCTAACCGTCTAAGTGAGTGCAGTTAAGAACAACTTTCCCAACGCGTGGGCTATCTGGCTAAAATAGGATTGGCATAGTTCTCTTGGAGATCCAGGGGCCTACAAAGGCACGGCGTCTTTCGAACACCGGAGGCCCGCCTGATAATAATATAATATATAGTGGTCATCATGACCGCGCATCTCCGGCGGAGCGTACAGGTTACACAAGGAAAGTGCAACGGAGCCCACACGTCTTACTTGTTGTTCTCCCCACCCCATGCTCTAAGCATATCACATCCATGACACGATAATACCTCTAATAACTGCCTAGTCTACTAGCATGCAAAGTTTCTAACAGCAGTTATTCCTAACGCACGACCCACACGTACAGGAGGCCAAACCTGCACGTAAGTCCGTGATCTACATGAGACTCACAACTCGTGTAACAACTGTGTCACGGCCAATGAACCTAATAATGCTACATGATAATGGGGTAGTCTCATAAACAGGGTCAATGCAAATACATAAATAAAAACATATCGCGATGAAACCGTCACGCGCATTTTTATATAACAGTTAAAATATATGAACTAAAGACAGAAAATAAAGATGCATGCAGCATATGGAATGTAAATAACAGTACAACGGCAAGGTATACTTGCCTGGCAAGGAAGCTGCGATGTACCAATAACCTGCTCCAAAAGTCGCGCAGAATAAATCCAACATCCTATGTACATATGAATATAATACAATAAAATTATTAGTCATTACACTAGCATACACCAACAATATTTATACTAGACTCAGGGGGTTTACTAGGGGTAAAACTAGTCATCTAACATGGTCAATCATGCGTTGAATTACGCGGGTGTCCTAAATTAAATATTGTAGCATAGTTAGTCAAAATAATATGTGTCTAGGCCAGTACATAATTGTACACAAGACAGTCATCTAGCATGTTCTTAGGATCAACATGGTCAAGGTAATACGGGATAGTCCACGGTGTCCTAGGGTCGTATAGTTCAATTATGTATAGTCAGCATAGTATTTAATTATTTATAATTTATGTACATATCATATATTTATATATTTCTATATAACACCCAATTATTCATACCACTTGAATACATGTAATAAATATCTATATAAATGTATATCAATAGTAATATACGTGTACGCGTACATATACGTACACATATTTGGGTTCACCGACTCAGGACCTGGTGTCAACTAACAACCAATAAGCAATACTAATATCCTACTGGCATACACACAAGCACATATAAAAGAGGAAGATGGACAAGTTCGTACCTCGAAGTACGTACACAGAATCGGCTGGATGACGACGAAGAGAGGTTGACGACGATGAGATAACGATGCTGCGATGATGATGAGGACGACAATGCTGATGATGATAATGACTGGTGGGGTGACGATGAGGTGATGGTGATGAATTGAGACGAGGAGGATGCTGATAATGATGGTGGTTAATTAGGTTTACGGTAATGAGGATATTGATGACAAAGATGGTGATGGTGACGATTATGCTGAGATGACGATGAAGAGATGCTGATGATGATGATGAGGGCAATGATATTGCGATGATGATGATGGTAATAAAGATGACGAGGATGACAGTGATGACTGGTTTGATGACGAAGATGATGATTGGGATGATGATGATGGTAATGAATATTAATGTGAGGGTGATAATGATGATTATGATGTTGATGACGATAATAGACGATGGTGATAATATTAATGGGGAGTGATATTATTCCGGCCATGGGGAGTCCGACAAGGAGGACAGGGATGGTGGTCGAGTCTCTGGCGAGGAGGATGAAGAACAGGAAGCCGGGAGAAGAAGCTCGGGGAAGAAGGAGAGGCTCGGGTAGTGTTGTGCAGTGGTGGTTGTCATGATGATGGTGGTGCTGTTGATTATGGCCGGAGGGTTGCCGGAGTCCGGCCATGCTCAGGCTGCCAAGGGGAGCAGGGAGGAAGGAGAGAGAGTTGGTGGTCGACTGGGGTGTCGGGGATCTGGCCGGGGAGGACTCGACGATGCATGGTCGACCGAGCAGTGATCAGCGGGGTGGTGGACAACAGTGAACTCCAGCGAGCTCTTTGGTGCAGTCGGGTCGGGCTCCATCGAGGAGGAAGATCCGGTCGAGAGCTGTGGGTGAAGGCGACGGCTCCGATGGGGGAAACAGAGGAGACGAGTGTAGGCGGAGGGTGTGCTCGGCGCTGTGCCGGCGGGGTCGGGGTGTTCAGTCGAGAGGGGGAAGAGAGGGGGAGGCTGCTGTGTCGATGGAGGACTGGCCGGAGATTTGGGGCATGTGGTGGTGACTGGCCGAGGGGGTGGAGGCAGGCTCGAGGGGAGGAGATGGAAGAGGATGGTCGGACGGAGCTCCGGCTCCGGCGAGGTGCTCGGTGAGGTCGAGGGAGATGGACAGCAGTTGGGGAGGAGGTCGGCTGAGCATTGTAGTTAGGGGTGGGTTTTTGGTGAAGAGATTTTTAAGGTGTATTTATATACAAAGAGGTAGGATTTGAGGTTGACCTAGATTTTGGTGTTTGACCTAGGTTTTGGGCTTGGTCAACATTCCTTGGGATGGCCTTGGGCTCACATGAGGGTATTGGGCTAGAAATTACATGCTTTAAAATGCAAGGATGGGGTTTAAATAAATGGGGCGATGTGCGCGTTGCGCATCCCAAAAATTACGAAAAATCCACGTGAAGGAAAAATTGAGTTTCTTCGTGAATTGTCCAATGGTGGGGACACCTAAATATATTTTTGCATAAAAGCCCCCCAATAATTAGAAAATTGCACAAAGGCAAAAATTGAATTTAATTAATTAAATCGGACTGCGCACGATGTTGTAGAATTAATTAGGATTACATGGGATTAAATTTGGTGGGACAAAATTGTCAGGGGCGTAGAGGGGACAGTGTAGAATATTAATAAAATTCGAGATGCACAAGACGGACTAGATTGTGTCTCCAATTCTGATTGGAACGCACAAGGGTACAAAATTAGGATTTATTTATAATTAATAAATAACGTCCACGACGTTTATTGTGCGACTAAAATGTAGCACAAGAAAGAAATATTATGAGTTGCACAAGGGCCAGAAAGGTAGGCGGGCACGTCTAGGTTAATGTTGTGAAATTCGTAGATAGGCAACGGCTAGTGAGGTGCTCCAATTTATCGAAGCAACGGTAAGGTGCGCTACGTGTCATAATTATTCGTAATTAAATTAAATGCCGTGTTCTAATTCTAATTGGGTTCAAACTAGCCCTAATTCTACTATATAAGCCAAGAAATCCTAATTTTGGGTGAGGGGGTTTACAAGGGCAAAGTTTATTTTCTCAACTGGATGCGCCACTGGCCCTCTTGGGTTGGTTTGACGCATTGGGTGTTAGAGAGGTATGAGCAGACTATGAAGGCAGTCGACCTCTACTACACCGTACGAGGTTCTTGTTATGGTTTGGATAAGTACACGCCGATGTTTATGGCTTTGGCTGAAATATATAATCGCCGCACCGGGACCTTCTTTGCTCCTGGCGGAGAGATAGGGCTCGCTCTCCATAAGATGTATGATATCTCGCGGTTGCCCTGGGGTGAGTTTTGGGTCGTATCAGCCATGCAACGACTGTTTTCCATGTAGCCGTGAATACACCTCCCCCTGGCTTTGATCGGGATACCAGCTTCATTGTTGGTACTAAGCTAGGTACCTGGAGGAGGGAACCGAGGAGAAGTCGGGGGAGGGACAAAGGAAAGGCCGTTGTAGGCGATTCTGACTCTACTACGGGGGAAGAGGAAGCTTCTGACCACCCTTCCCCTCCCGCAAACTATTCGACGAAGCGTGGGGCTTCCCCCATACGAAGCCCTCCACCTAAGCCGAGACGCCAGGGATATAGGAAGCAGCTTGCTAGGAGGTCCCCGAAGCCGGCTGGGAAAGAAGAGGAAGAAGAGGAGGATGTGAGACCCTCCATGGTGGATTCTGAAGCAGTCCCCACTTTGGATGCTGAGGCGGTATTTGTAGATCCTCTTAGTTTAATCCCTCATACTCCCTTATACAGGTATTTCGGTGCTGATCTGTTTAATAATGTGCAGACTCAGGAGGAGAGGGATCATCTGCGACGGGTGGCTATATATCCCGGCAGTCTCTTACCAGGAGCCCGAGGAGGAGACTTTTTCTCGGTTTGACTCGGATGCCACGGAGCCTGCACCTGAGACTTCAGGGTTCCAGGAGATGAATCCAGACATGTTAGAACCTGCCTTTGGAGCATCGGGGGCCCAAGAGACGGGTACAAGCGTGGTGGAGGGTGGATGGCACGATCCTGTGTTCATATATCCGTAGACACCCCAACAAGATATTGTAGGACGTATCTATGTCTATGACATAGCAGGTGACTTCTGTTTTTAAGTTGTCGATCTGACATTTTAAGCAAAATTTACCCAAAGGGTAGCTCCTCCCCTTGTTGAAGCCATTGATGGTGGTAATGGTGGTCGCCAGTTGGTGCACTAAATTCTCCGAGGCTAGAGTTCTTCATCTGCCAATAGTCAATTCTTATCATGCTCCTATTTTGTTGTCTACCCATCAAGATCTACAGGGTCTGAAGCAAACTTCTCTGGATGATGCTGATCGACGATCCTGGGTCAATATGCATTCGGTCCCCCTTGATATCACCAATATACTCGGTGTAGTACAAGGGCCGATCGTGCCTATTGTTCTTGAGCTACATGTCCTATTGCAAGAAGATGATATTGGGTATTGCATCCATGGCACTTTTGTAATGTGCACAAGCTGCAGGATCTTCGGTTGGCGGCTTGACTTGCGCCAGGTAGACATCGACGTTCTGTAGTGCCTCACTCAGGGTAGTCCGAGTATCTTTAGAGAGCCTCAAAGGCTCAAATAGTGATAATTTTGCCGAAGTGTGGGCTAATTGTGCTAATATGTCGAAACTATAGGGCCTTTTCAGCCCTTGCGGTGTATTCTTGCGTAACGGTTTAACGAAGCGCGTCTCCTTCCGTTTGGACTTGTCCACCGGTGGGGGTTGAGATGGCCCGGGACCAGTAGTGGTAGGGACGACAACCGGGGGCGTATCACCGTGCATCGATTGATATATTATGCTTGACCTTGTTGCACCTACTGCCAGCTCTTCATCCTAGGAGGAAACTGTGTAACAGGTCATAGATTATTTGCCTTTGGATTTGGCGTTGGAGGATGCCACAGGCTGTGTCAAGTCTGGCACGAGGTCGGAATGGACCCACATGACTTCTCCTCATGGTGTGGCAAGAAGTATTAGCCTGGCCGTCTGGTCTCGAGCTGGTGGAAGGTTGACCACTTCCATAGTCGCCTTAGGGACTAGGACTACTCCGTCTTGGGCTTCCGTCGGTGGGAAGTTACCAAACTGGAGGAGCATCATGTTGGCGGCGACCGTCAAGTCATCAATGTCCAGGAAAATAGCCTTGGTGTCTATCAGACGTTGGACGTACCACTTCAGGGTATATCACTCCTGCGTCGGGTGATGGCTGTAGCGGTGTAAGTGATAGTACTTTGGGTTGGCAATCTCTGCCGCCTCAGGCTGACGTCGGGGAGTCAGATTTTGCCTCCCTGTATCAGCATGTTGAAGATGGATTTGAAATTAGCATCTTCGAAGGAGTAAGTCTCCTTTGGTTTTGGAGGCTCCGTCGGCTTTTCCTCAGGCTTCTTGGTCAAGGTAGCGACCATAGCCTATTTCTCCTTTCCGTCGCGGCTGCTATTGCCGCCAGTGTTGTTGTTATTGTTATTGTTGTTGCTGTTGGAACGCTTTCCCTTTTCCTCAGTAGTAGGGATATGGATCCCCAAGTGTCGAGCGTCTTTGAGCTTTTTCTCAGCGTTGACAGCACTTACAATGAACGTTGTCCAGTCCTTGAACTGGCTCTCGCCCATCCAGAGGCTGACTGCCGGGAGCATGTTCTTCTGGCACATCTTTATGAGTGTGGCCTTGGGATTGCCAGGAGGCAACCTAAGTGTGGCCTGACGGAACCGCTCGATGTAGTTTCTCGTCAGTTCCTTCTCACCTTGGGCGACGTCCATCAGAGAAGACATCGTCATATCATTTTCTGCCTCATAGAATCTGTTAAGGAATAAACGATTGAGGTCATTGAATGATGAGATACAGTTATCGTCAAGATTGTAGAATCAATCAAAAGCTACCCCTGCCAATGATCCGACGAAGAGCCAGGTAAGGATAGCGTTACTGCGGGGTAAATGTCCCGTGGTGATCTCGAAGTAGCTCATAAAGCAGCGAGGAAAGGACTTCTCGTCAAACATGTTAATGTTGAAGGGCTATTACTTGGGCGGATACGATACGTCCCTCCACTCTATCGGGTATGGTTGCCATACCCCGATATCAATGAGTGAGTCTCGATTGCTTATGGAGTCTAGGCGAGCCCGAAGTTCTCGGACCCCCCTCCTTGCTTCCTAAGCTTCATCTCCTGCTAAAGGCGTCGACGGTCTTGGTAGGATAGGATCCCCGCTTGCGGATGGAGCAATCGTATTTGAATCCCTGTTGGTCCCGGGGTCCAGGTTTGCTTGCCCAGAGGCCCTTGCTGGTTGGGGGCCATGTTTGTCTTGATTTCCAGCATTGTCTGGGACAAAGCTTGCATTAATGCACTCATCGTGTGCATCATGGCTTCGAGCATCTCGAGACGCTACCGATTTCTGGGGCCTTCATGGTCGTCTCCGTCCATGTACACCATCCTCACATGGAGAGAAATGGAGGGGGCAGTGGATGTCGTGCTCCCTGTTTCATACCCTTGTAGTGAGTAGTTTTCAAGGAGGGCAGGAGACGTTATGTCTTCCTCAAATTTGGAGGGGATACTACCCCCAGCGTAGAAGATTGTGTCATCCTTGTGGGAGTAGCTCTCCTCCGGGATCTCGACGTCCGTTCCTTGAGAATCATAGTCTCCTCGGAATACCGGGTTGTCGAATACTTCTAGGGGGACACTACCCCCAGGGGTTCTGAGGGTTAACTACCCCCAGGGGCTAATAGATTCTTCCTTGAGCGGGTGCCTTGGAAGACGCCATCCGCGGGTGCCGTTGTAAACCCCCTGAATTTTCAAAATTATTAAACTTGGATTTTTTACCATTTTCTGGAATTTTCTAGGAATTTTCTGTAGTTAAAATCAAGGTTTTAAATTATTAAATGATTTTTAATTATTAATAAATAATATTAAAATATCATGGAAATAATATTTTTAGGTGTAAAATAAAAAAATGGACTTAGGGTAATTTTTTGGAATTTATTGGGCCTCAGACCTATTTTTAAATGCCTAAAAACTATTTACCTAATTATTATTATTATTATTATCATTATTATTATTATTATTATTATTACTATTATTATTATTATTTTTTGGGCCCGGCCCAGCCCAGTGGGCCGAAGCCCAGCCCAGCCCAGCCAGCCACCGTTAGCGGGTCGGGCGGGTCCGCCCAACCTGGAACCCGCGCCCGACCCGATCCGATTCCCTCATCCCTTCCCCCACGTTTGTGCACGACCGCTTCCTCCGGCCGCCGCCCGGATCTTCCGTCGCCTCCGTCGGCACGCCCCCACGCCCCTCCAGCGCCGCCTAACCCAGCCACGACACCCGCCCGGAGCCCTATAAATTTCTCCCTCTTCTTCTTCCTCCTCCCACACTTTTTCCCTAAACCCTAACCCTTCGCCGGCTTCCCTAGCTCCGGCGACCCGCCGTCCTCCTCCCTCAGCCGCCAGCATTACCCCTCACCGCCGGGTCCCTCCGCCTCCAGCGCGTAGCTCCGCCTCCCCCTCTCCAGAGCTCCACCTCCCCTCCTCCTTTTCGGCCTCCCCCGAGATCCTCCGTCCGGCCGCTTCCGGTGACCCGATCGACCCCCCACTGCCGGCACCACCCGCACCCGAGCCCGGCGATGCCACCCGGCCTCCGTACGGCCACCGCAGTTCAGCACAGGCCGAAGCCCTAGGCCGGACACGTGGACACGTGGACACGCCCAGGACACGGGATACGTATCGGACACGAAAAACCCTGTTTCGAAGAGCCCGGTTCAGGTACTCGTATCTTGCACCCTGTATCTCCGATTTCGATTCTGTAAATTGTGTTGCGAAGCCTGTATGACCCTCTCAGTGCCCGGATAAACCGCTCGGGGCATCACGTCATGTGGTGATCGCACACCGCGATCCAAAAACAGGAAAAACCAGACCCTATTTCACCCCGGAACTGAGTACGTCCCGCCAAACGGGACGACTTGGTTGTGTGCGGTCTTTACAGATGCGTGCGCGTCATTGATACGGATGTGCGGGATTTCGCGGAAGCTGATTCGGGTGTGCGTGCACACCGGAAACAACGCGTATCCGCGGACATCGCCCCGTATCCGACTTTTCTGTAATTTACCCTAACTTTGTGTACACACGTCGGATCGAGACAAAACTTGCGCCATCGGACTCGTAGAAATACGCTGGTCCTGTGGGTCAACTTTGGTTCGATTCTGAGAACGTTGACGAAATCACGTGTCGTGGGCCCCACAAGCTCCGCTCGACGGGCGATTTTGTGATCGGCTCATCGGAATTCAAATCTGAAAGTTCCGTTAGGTTCGTATCAGCGTTCCTGACCTGTTGACACTAAGGTTGGTAAATTTGGAGACCGTTGACCCTGACACGTTTTTCGGTGCAAAGCGGGCTCCGGCGGACACCGTTTTGACCCGAAATTGTCATTTTTGCCCTTGTCTCCAAATCGAACTCAAGGACAGGCTTTCCTAGCTATTTGACACCTTCTGAGCATGATGGTAATGTTTATTTCAGCATCTGGACACATTCCTAGAAATTTCCCCGAGATACAACTATAATTGGATCCAAACAACAGGCAAGTACCTGCACTTCAAAGTTTAACCTTTATATTATGATAATTAGTTCCCTGCTTTACTAGTACCATTGATGATTACACGTAGTGTTAGAATACTGGATTTTATGTCTTGAATACTGGAGTTCATGTCTTGCTTTTTGTGTCGGGTGGGAGAATACTAGAAGGCATGTAGTTTACCCTTCCCCCTGTCCTGACTGCTAGCTGTGGATACGCGACTGTACCATCAGCCTGATACTCGATTATTCCTGACTGATAGCCGTCTATGACGGCCTGATTAGCCTTATACCCCCCTACATGCCAACTATGTATTCTAAAATAAATACAAGTTCACACACATAGCTTTCTGTCTGGTTATAGTTCTTGTTGGCTGTTGTAGTTTTCGTTTCCTGTCTCATATTATTCCTGTTTTCTCATATTCCTGTTTATAGTATTAACTCTTAGTTATTGTTGTTTCTTTTATACATATTCTCAATATGATACTCAGTCAGTTTCTTTTCTAATTGTCATAAATATTTAGTTTAAATCTTGTTGTGCATTGTGTACTTTGCTCCTTTCCTGACTGGATCCGTTAATTTAGGCGATGATGAGGACTTTGCCCCTACCTATTATGGCCCCTATGAGGGAACAGATGACACTTATGAGGAGCCAGTTCCCACCCAGGAGACTACTTCTGCAGAGTAGTTAGCAGCAGCTATTTATTTATGCTCTTTTATCTTAGTAATCGGGTTTGTCCCCGATTTTATTTCTGGATTCTGTATTAAACATTTGATCTGTTGTCACATTTATTTCATTGAAATCTTAGCATTCTTTTCCTGTTATTATCGTTGCCTATTTCATCTTTTGTGAATGAGCTAGATGCTTTAACTGTGGATATGACCTAGACAGCGTACTACCGCCGACTCTGCGGCGTAGGCTGGACGTACCCACGCACTCGCGCCCGAATTTCCGGGTGCGGGTCGTGACACATTTTTATGGTGGCCCATGTAGGTCCAGTATCCTTAAATAGGGTAATACCCTAGGACAGGGTATGGAATAAGATTGAGGATTCTAGGAAAAGCTTATTCACATAATAGGATCTTCATTTCAATCCTTGATATCATTCCTAATCAATTTTCCTATCGCCCTTGATTTCCAAGTAATCTATTCTAATCTTCCTATCCCTTAATCTTTCAGAATGGTTCAGACAAGGAACACAGTAGGAGGCACATCAGAACCAGCTGAGCAGACTGTGCCTGAAACTCTTGCACTCCCGCCGCCTCCATCTACTCCAGCAGTTACTCTAGATGGGGCACAGCTACTCGGAGTGTTCCAGGGACTTGTAGAATCCCAGAAAGAACAGACTACACGTCTACGAACCAGCCTCTCAGAAGCTCTTCGGTCCCAGGAGTCACCACTAAAGAGGCCAGGAAGTGCCAAAGACTTCAAGAACCTTAAACCCCTGGAATTCTACGGAACTGAAGGCATTCTCTATGCCGATGAATGGATAGAGAATGTGGAGCAACTCCTGAAGACTGCTCGGGTCCCTGATGATCTCAAAGTGGAGTCCGCAAGCCTGCAACTGTTCGACATAGCTCGGACCTGGTTCAGAGATGAACCCCAACTATCTGCTCCTGACCTCACTTGGGAGGACTTCACGAGACTGTTCAAGGAGAAATTCTACCCCGAAGTGGCTCGGGAAGCTCTCGAAAGCCAATTCGAGAGACTGGAACAAGGTAACCTATCTGTGGATGAGTACGCTGCTGAATTTAGCAGGTTGAGCCACTTTGCAAAGTACATGGTTCGTATCCCGGAGGACAGAGCCCGTAGATTCAAGAAGGGGTTATCTCCGGATATTCGCCTTGCTATCACCACTAGCCGAGCTCGCACATACGAGAAAATCTTGAGCGTGGCACAAGGCGTTGAGAGAGACATGGGGCATAAACTAAAGCGGAAGAGAGATACTGGAAGTATGGGATCCCACAAACGCCCATTTCAATAACAACAACAGCAGAGGGCCCCGCAGCAAACTCAGCGTCCTCTCCCTCGAGCCCCAGCACCCCAACACCAGGCTCAAGGACAGAACCAACAAGCTGCCCCTTGTGGCTATTGCCAAAAACCAGGTCACACTTGGCAAGTCTGCAGGAAGAGGCTAGGTGCCTGCTTCTACTGCGGCTCAGCAGCGCACCAAATGAGGGACTGTCTTACTGCTCAAGGACGCCCAGCTGCACCAAAGGCTCCAGTCCAGGCCAGGCACCCAGCAGCACAGCAGAGGGGACCCCCGCTTCCAACTCAACAACAGCGCTTTGCTCAGCACCAACAGCAGCAACAGAGAGGTCCACCTCAGCAAGGCCGTGCTTTTGCAATGACTCTGGAAGAAGCTGAAGCCACAGCAGACGTGATCACAGGTTCTGTGCTTATAAATTCAATACCAGCCATTACTTTATTTGATTCTGGAGCTTCACATTCATTCATGTCAGTAGATTTCCTTATGAAGCATAGTTTAATCACTGTACCCCTTAGGAATTGTTATAAGATCATTACCGGTGGAGGAATTATCCCGGTTAGTGATGCATGTAACAATTGTCCTATTATATTATGTGGAAGAGAACTATATGCTAGGCTACTCATAATGCCAGTTCCCAATTTTGACATTATACTGGGTATGGATTGGTTGAGTCAACATCATGCCACTATAGACTGTCACAGAGGTAGTGTAATCTTCAGGCCCCCTGACAAGCCAGAATTTGAATTTGCTAGAGGTTCTAGAGAAATTGGTAGTAACAAAATTTGCGGAGCCCTAGTACCAGAAGAATTGCCACTACCTATAATCTCTGAATATCTTGATGTCTTCCCTGAGGATCTCCCAGGCTTACCCCCAGACCGAGAAGTTGAATTCTCTATTGACTTAGTGCCAGGAGCAGCGCCAGTATCTCAAAATCCCTACAGAATCAACAAGAAAGAGATAATAGAGCTAAATGAGCAGATAAAAGAGTTAGAAGACAAATGCTTTATTAGGTCTAGTGTCTCACCCTGGGGAGCTCCAGTATTATTTGTGCCCAAGAAGGACGGAATATCCCGAATGTGTATTGACTATAGAGCCTTGAATGCCTTAACAATTAAGAATAAGTATCCCCTACCCAGGATAGATGACTTATTTGATCAATTAAGTGGAGCTCGGGTATTTTCAAAGATTGACTTGAGGTCTGGTTACCACCAAGTAAGGGTGAGGAAGGAAGACATCCCTAAAACTGCTTTCAATATCCGGAACGGACACTACGAATTCTTAGTAATGCCGTTCGGGTTGACGAATGCTCCCACAGTTTTTATGAACTTAATGAACAGAGTCTTCCAGCAATATCTAGACAAATTTGTAGTGGTCTTTATTGATGGTATTTTGATCTATTCCAAGACTCCCGAAGAACATGAAAAATACTTGAGGCTAGCATTGGAGACTTTGAGGAAGGAAAAACTTTATGGAAAATTATCTAAATGTGCATTCTTCCTAGACAAAGTAGAATTCTTGGGACATGTTGTGACTGGAGATGGAATAGCAGTAGATCCCAAGAAGATAGCGGCAGTAGAATCATGGCCCACTCCAGACTCTGTAGCAGAAATTAGAAGCTTCCTCGGACTAGCTGGCTACTATCGGAAGTTTGTGAAAGACTTTGCTAGAATTGCCGAGCCCATGACAAAATTAACAAGGAAGGATGAAGAGTTCACCTGGACTGATGAATGTCAGCATGCTTTTAAAGAATTGAAGAAAAGGCTGACTACTGCCCCTATCCTGACCTTACCATCTGGAACCGGAGGATTCGCTATATATAGTGATGCTTCTAGAAAAGGTCTAGGTTGTGTATTGGAGCAGAACTAGAAGGTAATAGCATATGCCTCTAGACAGCTTCGACCTCATGAAAAGAACTATCCAACCCATGATTTAGAATTGGCAGCTGTTATCTTTGCTCTTAAGCTATGGAAGCATTATCTTTATGGAGAAAAGGTAAAAATATTTACAGACCATAAAAGTCTAAAATATATCTTCACTCAGAAAGAGCTGAACATGAGGCAAAGAAGGTGGCTGGAGCTAATGAAAGATTTTGATATCACGCTTCAATATCATCCTGGGAAGGCCAATGTAGTTGCTGATGCTCTAAGCAGATATCCTATGGCGATGTACTTAACTATGGACCGACACTTGCTCGAGGACTTGGAAAGTTTAGGTATTGAGGTAATTATCCCAGGAAAAGAAGGCCAAATGATGAACTTGCAGATTCAGTCTACCTTAATAGATAAGATCAAGGAGACTCAGTTTCAAGACGAAGGCCTGCGAAGCATTCGAGGTCAAGTACAAGCTGGATTAGTGGAGGACTTCAAAATTTATGAAGATGGATCACTGAGGCATGGAGATAGATTATGTGTACCTCAAGGAGACATAAGAGAAAAAATTATGCAAGAGGCGCACAGATCGCAATACTCTATACATCCAGGAGCCAACAAAATGTACAAAGACCTGAGGACGCATGTTTGGTGGCATGGCATGAAAAGAGAAGTAGCCAGGTTTGTATCTCGTTGCTTAGTGTGCCAACAAGTCAAGGCTGAAAGACAAAGACCTGGGGGATTGCTTCAACCACTCCCCATTCTGGAGTGGAAGTGGGAACATATTACAATGGATTTTGTTTTTGGGCTTCCAAGGACACCTAGTGGAAAGGATGCAATTTGGGTGATAGTGGATAGACTGACCAAGTCTGCACATTTTCTACCCTTCAAAGTAGGACTATCTACAGAAAAGTTGGCAGATTTATATATCAGACATATTGTTAAATTGCATGGGGTTCCAGTAAGTATTGTCTTCGACCGAGATTCAAGATTCACCTCTCATTTCTGGAAGAGCTTACAAGCCAGCTTGGGGACTCAACTCAAATTCAGCACAACTTATCATCCCCAAACAGATGGACAATCAGAACGTACAATCCAGACCCTTGAAGATATGCTCCGTACATGTGTTCTGGATTTTGGAGGATCGTGGGAAGACTATCTACATCTTGTGGAGTTCTCTTATAATAACAGTTACCAAGCAAGTATTGAGATGACTCCATTTGAAGCTTTGTATGGACGAAGATGTCGTACCCCGCTATCATGGAATGACGTAGGAGAAAGAGCCTTACTGGGACCTGAGATGGTGATCGATTCAACTGAGAAGGTAAAACAAATAAGGGAAAGACTTCGAGTGGCTCAAGACAGGCAACGACATTGGGCAAATAGCCACCGAAGACCCTTGGAATTTGAGGTAATTAAATTTATGAAATTCAAGTTAATTTAAACATTATGATTATGGAACTAAGACTTGATTTTGACTTTATTAAGGTTGGAGAACTGGTATTCCTGAAGATTTCTCCGACACGTGGCACCATTAGGTTCGGAAGGAGTGGAAAACTCATCCCAAGATTTATTGGACCTTTTAGCATACAGGAGAAAATCGGAGAAGTGGCATACCGTCTGGCATTGCCACCCTCTCCGGATGGAGTCCATAATGTTTTCCACGTGTCGCAGCTGAGAAAATACGTGTCAGATCCCAGCCATATTTTGGATCACTCAGAGCTCGAAGTAGGCCCAAGTTTGACTTACCAAGAGCAACCCGTGGAGATACTGGACCGATCGGAGAAAGTTCTAAGGAACCAGGTTATTTCCCTTGTTCGCGTAGCTTGGAAGTACCATTCTCCCGGCGAATCCACCTGGGAGCGAGAAGACGAGATTAGAGAGCGCTACCCTTATCTTTTTGAACCCTGAGGTATATTTTAACTCTCGGCCCTTCCTTTCGTGCCATTGTTATTTTTAAATTTCGAGGACGAAATTTTTATAAGTTGGGTAGATTGTAAACCCCCTGAATTTTCAAAATTATTAAACTTGGATTTTTCACCATTTTCTGCAATTTTCTGGAAATTTTTTGTAATTAAAATCATGGTTTTAAATTATTAAATGATTTTTAATTGTTAATAAATAATATTAAAATATTATAGAAATAATATTTTTAGGTGTAAAATAAAAAAATGGACTTAGGGTAATTTTTGTGGAATTTATTGGGCCTCAGACCTATTTTTAAATGCCTAAAAACTATTTACCTAATTATTATTATTATTATTATTATTATTATTATTATTATTATCATTATTATTATTATTATTATTACTATTATTATTGTTTTTTTTTGGGCCCGGCCCGGCCAAGTGGGCCGAAGCCCAGCCCAGCCCAGCCAGCCACCGTTAGCGGGTCGGGCGGGTCCGCCCAACCCGGAACCCGTGCCCGACCCGACCCGATTCCCTCATCCCTTCCCCCACGTCTGTGCACGACCGCTTCCTCCGGCCGCCGCCCGGATCTTCCGCCGCCTCCGTCGGTACGCCCCCACGCCCCTCCAGCGCCGCCTAACCCGGCCACGATACCCGCCCGGAGCCCTATAAATTTCTCCCTCTTCTTCTTCCTCCTCCCACACTTTTTCCCTAAACCCTAACCCTCCGCCGGCTTCCCTAGCTCCGGCGACCCGCCGTCCTCCTCCCTCAGCCGCCAGCATCACCCCTCGCCGCCGGGTCCCTCCGCCTCCAGCGCGTAGCTCCGCCTCCCCCTCTCCAGAGCTCCACCTCCCCTCCTCCTTTCCGGCCTCCCCCGAGATCCTCCGTCCGGCCGCTTTCGGTGACCCGATCGACCCCCCACTGCCGGCACCACCCGCACCCGAGCCCGGCGATGCCACCCGGCCTCCGTCCGGCCACCGCAGTTCAGCACAGGCCGAAGCCCTAGGCCAGACACGCGGACACGTGGACACGCCCAGGACACGGGATACGTATTAGACACGAAAAACCCTGTTTCGAAGAGTCCGGTTCAGGTACTCGTATCTTGCACCCTGTATCTCCGATTTTGATTCTGTAAATTGCGTTACGAAGCCTGTATGACCCTCTCGGTGTCCGGATAAACCGCTCGGGGCATCGCGTCCTGTGGTGATCGTACACCGCGATCCAAAAACAGGAAAAACCAGACCCTGTTTTATCCCAAAACTGAGTACGTCCTGCCAAACGGGATGACTTGGTCGCGTGCGGTCTTCACAGATGCATGCGCGTCGTTGATACAGATGTGCGGGATTTTGCGGAAGCAGATTCGGGTGTGCGTGCACACCGAAAACAACGCGTATCCACGGACATCGCCCCGTATCCGACTTTTCTATAATTTACCCTAACTTTGTGTACACACGTCGGATCGAGACGAAACTTGCGCCATCGGACTCGTAGCAATACGCTGGTCCTGTGGGTCAAGTTTGGTTCGATTCTGAGAAAGTTGACGAAATCGCGTGTCGTGGGCCCCACAAGCTCCGCTCGACGGGCGATTTTGTGATCGGCTCATCGGAATTCAAATATGAAAGTTCCGTTGGGTTCGTATCAGCGTTCCTGACCTGTTGACACTAAGGTTGGTAAATTTGGAGACCGTTGACCCTGACACATTTTTCGATGCAAAGCGGGCTCCGGCGGACCCCGTTTTAACCCGAAACTGCCGTTTTTGCCCTTGTCTCCAAATCAGACTCAAGGACAGGCGTTCCTAGCTATTTGACACCTTCTGAGCATGATGATAATGTTCATTTCAGCATCTGGACACATTCCTAGAAATTTCCCCGAGATACAACTATAATTGGATCCAAACAACAGACAAGTACCTGCACTTCAAAGTTTAACCTTTATATTATGATAATTAGTTCCCTACTTTACTAGTACCATTGATGATTACACGTAGTATTAGAATACTGGATTTCATGTCTTGAATACTGGAGTTCATGTCTTGCTTTTCGTGTCGGGTGGGAGAATACTAGAAGGCATGTAGTTTATCCTTCCCCCTGTCCTGACTGCTAGCTGTGGATACGCGACCGTACCATCAGCCTGATACTCGATTATTCCTGACTGATAGCTGTCTATGACGGCCTGATTAGCCTTATAACCCCCTACATGCCAACTATGTATTCTAAAATAAATACAAGTTCACACACATAGCTTTCTGTCTGGTTATAGTTCTTGTTGGCTGTTGTAGTTTTCGTTTCCTGTCTCATATTATTCCTGTTTTCTCATATTCCTGTTTATAGTATTAACTCTTAGTTATTATTGTTTCTTTTATACATATTCTCAATATGATACTCAGTCAGTTTCTTTTCTAATTGTCATAAATATTTAGTTTAAATCTTGTTGTGCATTGTGTACTTTGCTCCTTTCCTGACTGGATCCGTTGATTTAGGCGATGATGAGGACTTTGCCCCTACCTATTATGGCCCCTATGAGGGAACAGATGACACTTATGAGGAGCCAGTTCCCACCCAGGAGACTACTTCTGCAGAGTAGTTAGCAGCAACTATTTATTTATGCTCTTTTATCTTAGTAATCGGGTTTGTCCCCGATTTCATTTCTGGATTCTGTATTAAACATTTGATCTGTTGTCACATTTATTTCGTTAAAATCTTAGCATTCTTTTCCTGTTAATATCCTTGCCTATTTCATCTTTTGTGAATGAGCTAGATGCTTTAACTGTGGATATGACCTAGACAGCGTACTACCGCCGACTCTGCGGCGTAGGCTGGACGTACCCACGCACTCGCGCCCGAATTTTCGGGTGCGGGTCGTGACAGCCGTCGTCAGCCTTCCAGGTAATCGCCTTCGTGATGCCGTGGTAGAGAGCGCCAGACTAGAGGTATCTGACTTCTTTCTTCCCTTGGTGGCGGGAAGCTTTTCAGTTGTGTAGCATAAGGCGAAGGAAAACTCCTTCTCCTTTGATAATTGCACCTGATCTCCGGGTTGTTGTCGGGTAGGGACTTTTTGGTGCAGTCGCTGGAAGACCGGCTACCTGTCTGTGAGTACTGCTACTTTATTGCAATAACAGTTTATAATAATATTAGTGCAGCTGTACATCGGAGAGGGCACGTCGCACACCGTAGTAGTTTTCCTTGCTTTGCTCTTGTGAGTAATCATGTCATGCAAATCATGCGAATGGTGTTTTACCTTTGTATCCTCTTTGTGAGTCCGGGTATCCCGGGCACACTGATGTGCATGTGTTGTGTAAACCCCCTGATTTTTCAAGAATTTTTAAATTTGGATTTTTATAATTTTCTGAGATTTTTCCGTAATTAAAATCAGGCTTTTAATTATTAAATGATTTTTAATTGATAATAAATAATATTAAAATATTATGAAAGTAATTTTTTGGGTATAAAATGAAAAACTGGACTTAGGGTAATTTTTTGGGAATTTATTGGGCCCCGGACCTATTTTAATCACCTAAAAACTATTATTATTTAATTAATTAATTAATTAATTATTTATTTATTTATTTAATGAGTTATTTATTTTTAAACCTAAAACCCAAACCCTGGCCCAACAGGCCCAAACTGAGCCCAGCCCAGCCCACCTAACCCTTCCGCCCGTTGGGCTATCGGGTCGGGTCGGTCAGACCCGAACCCGCCCGCGAACCCGACCCGTGTGACCCAGCCTCCTCCTCCCCGCATGACCCGCGCCTGCCGCCGCTTTCCCCGTAGCTTCCCGCGTCCGTTGCGCCACGCCGGCCACGCGCCCCTGCCCGCTCGGCCACGATCCCCGCCTTCCTCGCCTCTCCTCCGCCCCACTCGGACCTCCTCCGCCCTATTTAAACCCCCCCCCCCCGAGTCTCCCCTCCGGCCAGAACTCCCTCTCCGGCAACTCCTCACCTCACCCGCACTTCCCCTCGCCGAGCCTCGCCAGCGCTGCCTCGCCGACGACGTTGCCCCCGCGCCGCAGCCCCCGCCCGCAGCTCCCTCCTCCGCCTCCTCCCTCGGCTTCCCCTCTCTCCTCCCAGCACCCCGACGCCATCTCCGGCCCGCCGCACCGTCGGCCTCCGCCTTCTCGCTGCGCGCCGCCCCGACTCCGACCACCACCCGCCGTGCCCCACCTCACCAGCGCCGCCTCCTCCGCCAAGCTCCGGCAAGAACCCCCAAAACCCTAACCCTAGGTCGGACACGTGTCGGACACGGAATATTTTGGGTTTTTCGGACCCTGTTCAGGTACTCGTATCTCCCTGCTCGTTTACCCATTTTCGATTCCGTCAGTTGCGTTGCGTAGCCTGCATGACCCCTTCGGTGCCCGTGCAACCCGCTAGGGACATCGCGTCCTGTGGCGATCGTGAACCATGATCTAAAAACAGGAAAAATAACGCCCTTATTCACCCCGGAACTGGGTACACCGCGCCAAACGGGACCACTTGGTCTCGTGCGGTCTTCACAGATACGTGCGCACCGTCGATACGGACATGCGAGATTTTGCAGAAGTCGATTCGGGTGTGCGTGCACACCAGAATCAACTCGTATCCGCGGACACCGTCCCGTATCCGCCCTTTCTGGAATACGTCCTAACTTTGTGTACACACGTCAGATCGAAACGAAACTTGTGCCATCAGACTCGTAGCAATACGCTGGTCCTGTGACCCAAGTTTGGCTTGATTCTGAGAACGTTGACAAAATCGCGTGTCGTGGGCCCCACAGGCCCCACTCGACGGGCGATTTTGTGATCGGCTCATCGGAATCCAATTCTGGAAGTTTCGTTAGGTTCGTATCATCGTTCGTGACCTGTTGACACTAAGTTTGGCAAATTTGGAGACCTTTGACCCTGACACATTTCTCGGTGCAAAACGGGCCCACATGTGTACCCCGTTTTGACCCGAAATTGCCATTTTTGCCCTTGTCTTCAAATTGGACTCAAGGATAGGCGTTTCTAGATGATTGATATTTTCTAAAATCTAATGGTGATATTTATTTCAGCAACCGGAGTACTGCTTGCAAATCCCGCTGAAGTCAGAGCCAAAATTGAAGCCGGAACCACAGGCAAGTGTACCTTGCCAAATCCTGCAGCTTGTTACTTATTTCCTTGACTTAGTTATACATCAGTGGGCAAGTATACCTTGCCAACTTTACAGTTCTTGTTGCATATTTTCTTGCTTTATTTATATTGCTGTGCATGCTTAACCTAGGACCGAGTGACTTTACTTAGCGTCCGATTACTAGTCGGGTGCCAACCCCGTACGCGGAGTTGTGTAACGTCACATAGACATGGATACCGAGATCCGATATTTCTCGTACTTGTCTTATCAAGTACATCATAACCCAGGACACCTGACACTATTCATGAGACAGAGTCTTCCTGAGACATTCATGGTGATTCTGTATAGGATACAGGACTTGACAGAGATATTGTATTTAAAGATACTATATGACTTGTTGCATTAGCTATGATCCCGCTTGACATGGACATGAGACGTTATGGTCATGATATGCGTGGTTACATTGGGTGGGGAGAGACACACAGGCTACAGGTTGATTATATTATGCCGACGTCGTAGTCTCCCATTGTGAGCTAGACAACCACATGATATCACTGCTACCGGCTCTCCGACACAGAGCTTGTAGTAGTTTTAGCCTGAGTTCTAGTGATACTCTCAACTTGCATATCACTTAGCTGGTTACATAGTTTACCCTATTGTTTCATTTATTTCCTGCACTGCATGATTATGGCTTGAGCTTTCTTGTACCTTGCTATGTCCCCTGAGGACCTGGATCCAGATTATGTCCCCAGGTATAGCCGAAGAGATCCATCCAGAGATATACCGTACAGGAGCACTTCCAGGAGCTGTACCAGGACCTGAGGACGAGATCGCACCAGAGGACTTCTCCTGAGTATTGGTTGTATATAGTCATTTATTTCTGTTTCTATTTCTATTTCCAGTTCATTTATTTCCTGTCTATTTGCTTGATGTATCAGACTTGTTCTCGGAATCGAGACACTTTTATTGAGAATGTTAGTTTATATTATTTGTATTTATTCTGGCATTTAATCTGTGATTATCTGTTATGGATGAGATTAGAATAACCTGGGACTTGTAATAATTGTTCTATTTATTGTTAGACTACAGCTTAAGCATGCCCTGATGGATCCATTAAATTGGGTTGTCCATCGGTGCGTGCTGCTGGCCATTGCCACGTGTCCAGTCCCTCGACATTTTGGGAATGGGGCGTGACATAGTTTTTTTTGGTGGTCCATGCAGGTCAACGACTAAATTGTTCGGTTTCAACTTAGGGACCGAACAGGCCTGCAATAAGATAGGATAAGTTTTAGGATCTCATCCACTTGCTTGAATCATTCTTGATCTCTATATCGACTTCAAATAAATTACTTGTATCCTGCCTTGATTCCTGTGTGCCTCTTATTGTTTATTTTGGATGTAGGAAAATGGACCCACAAGCCAACAACGAGGCTCATGCAAAAACACCACAAGGTATTGTGGTTACCCACGAAGACGATGTGACACCAGTTGGTGAAGGCCAATCATCACAATACAGTCAAGCCGGTCAGCCTGCCTCGAGAACCCATCAAGATAACGTTCCACCATCGACGCAGTCTACTCCACCGATGCCTTCCTTCCCACTAGGACAACCTATGGACGAACAACAAATGTTCCGAATGTTCTACGTAATGATGCAAGCATATCAGAAGATTCAACAAGAAGCTCAGTAAAACCAAGCGGAGAACTTCATCGACAGAATTAGCTCGGAGTCCCGGAAGCTAATCAGTTCAAAGGCAACTACCTTAGACGAGGACGTTCTTACTGCAGCACGACCCGTGGAGTGCACCACAAGGATCGAGTCCAGCCAGAAGCGGCCGTATGCGTCAGCACCAGACCAAGCGCAACAGGAAAGAGCTACAAAATGACCACAAATAAATCCACCACCGAGAGCAGCATCAAGAGCCTCATTCCTTCCTACTTGTTACTATTGTGGCAAGATAGGTCATATTAATAAGGAGTGCAGGCGCAAGTTAGGATTATGCTTAATTTGCGGAACCAATCAACACTTGGCCAAGGATTATCCTCAGCATCAAGAGAAAGCAGTGATGATTCATCAACCAGCTATATCAGCACCTGCCGGAGCACCACAGGAAGAAAATGCAAAGAGTTCTCCTATGCACCAGCCTCCAGAAGCATCTTCGCAAGTACTACCTGTCTGTCCATATTGTCGCAAGCGAGGCCATATTGAGGACGAGTACAGACGAAAAAAGAAAGTATGCTTGGCTTGCTGATCCAGTCAGCATTTATTAAGGGAATGCCCTGAGCGTCGAGAAAAAGCACCAAAGGGTAGCCAGCAAGCGTTACTAGCACCAAGGCCAGCCTCTCCAGCAATGGGAGCACCGCAAACGAGAGTTGAAGGAGTCCTACCACCAGCTCCAGGAGGGTGTCAGCCGAGGCCACCTTTGATACCTCAGGCACTGTCACGCCCCGATCTCCCGCAGGCAATCGGCCGTTCCCGCTAGACGGGAATCACCCTCGCCAGTGCTCCCGCGGAACGATCGCTTAACCCATCCGGGCGTGATGCCGCACGAGCGTGATCCACGCCCGTACAAGGCCATGGTTCATTGGCTGACAGAAAGAGTTCTAAGCCACAGAGTCGCACAGATTGTCCGAGTGCAGCGGAGTTTAGGAACGCATAGCGATTCGGTAACAGGTTCACTGAGTCAACAATTATAGCGAAAACATAGAAACACAAGTTGAAGTAAAGCAAGCTCTTTTATTGATATAAACTTGTGTTACAGGCAGCGTATAGCCGAGATTACAAGTCGCTCAAGCCTCTCTCTCTGAACAGTAAAAGCGTGCCAAGTGGCTACAACTATGGAATGATCGTACAGGCGATGTTCAGGCGATATTCATAACTTATGTCTTGTATATGTGCTTCAGTCCCAGATGCACCGTTGCAAGGCTACAGAGGGAACTCCTGGCCTTAGCACGCACGAAGGAGGCGTCTGCACCGAACGAGGTTCTCCCGCACCCTGCATACAAACTGGTGGTTTATCAGTACATTGATTACACTGGTGGGGAAGCTACTCGCCCGCTCGACAAATCCAAACACGTAATACAGGTTCCGTGCACAACTATTTAGTTGTCTTTCTAATTGTCTTAGGATCAGTTTCATGCAAATATTGAATAGCCTAACTCGTGTGGCAGGGCGCCGTACGACATAAGAGGAAACACGGCGAGACTTACCAACTTACCATTTGTCCTTCCCTGTCCAAGGCAATTATTGTTAATTCATGCACGGGCAAGTATAAACATACAGGAGCATAGCATATACAAACATGAGGGTCGTTATTTTCAGATCGTTCAGGTGTTCAGTTCATTGATGCTATACAATGACTCGCACGCGGATAGGCGCTAAGCGAGGATGACTTATCTATATGAACATAAGTCGCTGGCGTAGCCATTAAGGACGGTTCACAGTCTCAAGACACAGAATGATATGCAACGCAGGTGGCGAGCCCCGCTGCATAACACCTTGCCCCATAACATACGACTGCTCATACGTCCCGTCCGGATCAGATCGGTCCCGGTGCCCCAGTGACCGTCCGCGGAACTCAATATAACATACCTTGTGCACAAGTTGTCCGCGACAATGCAGGTCAGGGTCTATCCATATTCCATAGCTTGACATGATAATCATGAAACTTAAACTTAATCTGAACGAGCATATTGCTCCACGAGCTGGGATTCCATTAGTACATAACACGATCCTCGTTCAGATGCATACATAGCATGATTATCATTCAAGGTGATTTACGTTCAGTATTCATTCTTGCTTAATGCATTCCCCTGGTTCGGGGATATGCCTTGGTGACCTTACGGTCCCGGATACTTACAGGTTCATTCAGGCACGGAACGACTACGTAGTAGTCTTCCGGAGTTTGGATGAAAACACGGTAACATTCAAGCAGACAAGCATGCGTTTCTAAGGAACATAGACAGGCACGTTAGCTCGGACCCGAAGGTAAGCCGAGAGAGGAAACCGTTTAAGGGACTTAGCATGCGAGGGTCTGAATATAAGCATTATTTCATTTTCCATGTTCTAGCAAGCAATACAAGTTGGGATTATTCCCTTAGCTAGGTGCGTTGGATTTATTAGCATGTAGGGGGTTATCACATAGCGACTAGCATGAATATTCCAAATTTTATGTGTGCTGGCTAAGCAAAGACAAGTTCACCGTAGCCACCCACCTTAGCGATGATTCGCCTCGGTAGAGCGATACGTCTGAGCGAGCCTCTGAAAGTCCAAGCCGGATTCCTGTAGGGACAAGTCTGGATATCCTTTGCTTCTCCTTTGAGGCAAAGCGGGTCGGGACAGCTGCACGATTGCCGATTGAGACGGCAGTCCGCTTGAGCGGAACGGGGTGTTACATCCTACCCAACTTAGAAAAAGTCTCGTTCTCGAGACTTACTAAGGGCAAGCAGTAATTTAGGGTTGAGGCAATCCTAGACAAGTCGTTTGTACTTGTTTCATTTGGATATTCACTTGTACAAGCATCAAAATCAGCATATCGCTTAGACTGGATCGTGCGCACATTCGACATGCATTTCTAGTGTGAGCACGTCAACCAGATTAGTGATAGCGAAGTCTCAGCACTCGAGTTTTACCTTTTCTTAAGTCTTGGATGGTGCACTAGTTCAAGGCATCCCTCGAATAGATGCATTCAACCAAACTTAGGGTTAGTGAAAGTCGGACAAGCTACTAGCGATACTCTCAAGGGTTCGCACAGGTTGGCACAAAGGCCACTCGCAGCATACAACCAGACAAGCAATCATATCATTCAAAACGCATTTTGAAAGTATTTAGACTTATTGTTGGAACATCCCATCGAGGCATTGAGAGAGAGCGTGCACATAACCCACGAACGAGCTTTCGAAACAGAGATATCGTATCGAAGTCCAAAGGCGTAGAAGCCAGGCTCTGATACCAACCTGTCACGCCCCGATCTCCCGCAGACAATCGGCCGTTCCCGCTAGACGGGAATCACCCTCTCCAGTGCTCCCGCGGAACGATCGCTTAACCCATCCGGGCGTGATGCCGCACGAGCGTGATCCACGCCCGTGCAAGGCCATGGTTCATTGGCTGACAGCAAGAGTTCTAAGCCACAGAGTCGCACAGATTGTCCGAGTGCAGCGGAGTTTAGGAACGCATAGCGATTCGGTAACAGGTTCACTGAGTCGACAATTATAGCGGAAACATAGAAACACAAGTTGAAGTAAAGCAAGCTCTTTTATTGATATAAACTTGTGTTACAGGCGGCGTATAGCCGAGATTACAAGTCGCTCAAGCCTCTCTCTCTGAACAGTAAAAGCGTGCCAAGTGGCTACAACTATGGAATGATCGTACAGGCGATGTTCAGGCGATGTTCACAACTTATGTCTTGTATATGTGCTTCAGTCCCGGACGCACCGTTGCAAGGCTACAGAGGGAACTCCTGGCCTTAGAACGCACGAAGGAGGCGTCTGCACCGAACGAGGTTCTCCCGCACCCTGCGTACAAACTGGTGGTTTATCAGTACATTGAATGCACTGGTGGGGAAGCTACTCGCCCGCTCGACAAATCCAAACACGTAATACAGGTTCCGTGCACAACTATTTAGTTGTCTTTCTAATTGCCTTAAGATCAGTTTCATGCAAATATTGAATAGCCTAACTCGTGTGGCAGGGCGCCGTACGACATAAGAGGAAACACGACGAGACTTACCAACTTACCATTTGTCCTTCCCTGTCCAAGGCAATTATTGTTAATTCATGCACGGGCAAGTATAAACATACAGGAGCATAGCATATATAAATATGAGGGTCGTTATTTTCAGATCGTTCAGGTGTTCAGTTCATTGATGCTATGCAATGACTCGCACGCGGATAGGCGCTAAGCGAGGATGACTTATCTATATGAACATAAGTCGCTGGCGTAGCCATTAAGGACGGTTCACAGTCTCAATATACAGAATGATATGCAACGCAGGTGGCGAGCCCCGCTGCATAATACCTTGCCCCATAACATACGACTGCTCATACGTCCCGTCCGGATCGGATCGATCCCGGTGCCCCAGTGACCGTCCGCGGAACTCAACATAACATACCTTGTGCACAAGTTGTCCACGACAATGCAGGTCAGGGTCTATCCATATTCCATAGCTTGACATGATAATCATGAAACTTAAACTTAATCTGAACGAGCATATTGCTCCACGAGCTGGGATTCCATCAGTACATAACACGATCCTCGTTCAGATGCATACATAGCATGATTATCATTCAAGGTGATTTACGTTCAGTATTCATTCTTGCTTAATGCATTCCCCTGGTTCGGGGATATGCCTTGGTGACCTTACGGTCCCGGATACTTACAGGTTCATTCAGGCACGGAACGACTACGTAGTAGTCTTCCGAAGTTTGGATGAAAACACGATAACATTCAAGCAGACAAGCATGCGTTTCTAAGGAACATAGACAGGCACGTTAGCTCGGACCCGAAGGTAAGCCGAGAGAGGAAACCGTTTAAGGGACTTAGCATGCGAGGGTCTGAATATAAGCATTATTTTATTTTCCATGTTCTAGCAAGCAATACAAGTTGGGATTATTCCCTTAGCTAGGTGCGTTGGATTTATTAGCATGCAGGGGGTTATCACCTAGCGACTAGCATGAATATTCCAGATTTTATGTGTGCTGGCTAAGCAAAGACAAGTTCACCATAGCCACCCACTTTAGCGATGATTCGCCTCGGTAGAGCAATACGTCTGAGCGAGCCTCTGAAAGTCCAAGCCGGATTCCTGTAGGGACAAGTCTGGATATCCTTTGCTTCTCCTTTGAGGCAAAGCGGGTCGGGACAGCTGCACGATTGCCGATTGAGACGGCAGTCCGCTTGAGCGGAACGGGGTGTTACAGGCACTACTCTTCCAGCAGGCCCAGCAGCAGCAGAGGAATCCACCACAAGGACGAGGATAAGCTTTCGTGATGACCGTGGAGAACGCGCAGACTCGTGGAGTAGCTAATACGCGTAAGTGATTTGTAGCTACCGTTTCTAGTATTATTTTAGCCCGTGCCCATTGGTTCGTGACCTCAGCCCCAACCTAGTAATTTGAATCTTGTTAATAATAACCTAGTTTTCTAAAAGTTGTATTTCTCTTGCTTTAACTAGATTTCTTTACTCTGGAAAGTGTATAACTTTCATTCTTAGGGAAACGATATTATCCCTAAGTGTCTTGTGATGTGTTTTCAAACCATACTTGCAACCGAGTCATCTCTGCTGACCGGTTATTCTTTGATTGCGAGGACGCAATCCTCTTAAGGGGGGTAGATTGTAAACCCCCTGATTTTTCAAGAATTTTTAAATTTAGATTTTTCATAATTTTCTGGAATTTTCTGGAATTTTTCCGTAATTAAAATCAGGCTTTTAATTATTAAATAATTTTTAATTGATAATAAATAATATTAAAATATTATGAAAGTAATATTTTTGGGTGTAAAATGAAAAACTGGACTTAGGGTAATTTTCTGAGAATTTATTGGGCCCCGGACCTATTTTTAATCACCTAAAAACTATTATTATTTAATTAATTATTAATTATTTATTTAATGAGTTATTTATTTTTAAACCTAAAACCCAAACCCTGGCCCAACAGGCCCAAACCGAGCCCAGCCCAGCCCACCTAACCCTATCGGCCCGTTGGGCTATCGGGTCGGGTCGGTCAGACCTGAACCCGCCCGCGAACCCGACCCGTGTGACCCAGCCTCCGCCTCCCCGCACGACCCGCGTCTGCCGCCGCTTTCCCTGCCGCTTCCCGCGTCCGCCGCGCCACGCCGGCCACGCGCCCCCGCCCGCTCGGCCACGATCCCCGCCTTCCTCGCCTCTCCTCCGCCCCGCTCGGACCTCCTCCGCCCTATTTAAACCCCCCCCCCCCGAGTCTCCCCTCCGGCCAGAACTCCCTCTCCGGCAACTCCTCACCTCACCCGCACCTCCCCTCGCCGAGCCTCGCCAGCGCCGCCTCGCCGACGACGTCGCCCCCGCGCCGCAGCCCCCGCCCGCAGGTCCCTCCTCCGCCTCCTCCCTCGGCTTCCCCTCTCTCCTCCCAGCACCCCGATGCCGTCTCCGGCCCACCGCGCCGTCGGCCTCCGCCTCCTCGCTGCGCGCCGCCCCGACTCCGACCACCACCCGCCGTGCCCCGCCTCACCAGCGCCGCCTCCTCCACCAAGCTCCGGCAAGAACCCCTAAAACCCTAACCCTAGGTCGGACACGTGTCAGATACGGAATATTTCAGGTTTTTTGGACCCTGTTCAGGTACGTGTATCTCCCTGCTCGTTTACCCATTTTTGATTCTGTCAGTTGCGTTGCGTAGCCTGCATGACCCCCTCGGTGCCCGTGCAACCCGCTCGGGATATCGCATCCTGTGGCGATCGCGAACCGCGATCCAAAAACAGAAAAAACAACACCCTGATTCACCCCGGAACTGGGTACGCCGTGCCAAACGGGACGACTTGGTCGCGTGCGGTCTTCACAGATACGTGCGCGCCGTCGATACGGACGTGCGGAATTTCGCAGAAGTCGATTCGGGTGTGCGTGCATACCGGAATCAACGCGTATCCGCGGACACCGTCCCGTATCCGTCCTTTCTGGAACGCGTCCTAACTTTGTGTACACACGTCGGATCCATTAAATTGGGTTGTCCATCGGTGCGTGCTGCTGGCCATTGCCACGTGTCCAGTCCCTCGGCATTTTGGGACTGGGGCGTGACATGTTATCTTTGCTTCCTTGCCTAGGGTTCGTACACGAACTTGTCCCGAGGTACTAGTAGAAGACTTTTGAAACTGGCCCTGTCTATTGGTCCCTGTGGACCGGACGCATGGGCCAGTCTTGTACAACTGTCTGTCAGAGGCTTGCATAATAACTAGCGATGCATGTTGGCGGCCGATCGTATGAGAAGTTTCTTGAGCTTGACGGGCTCTTACTACCCTGGACTTCTTCAGCTTAGCTACCGCAGACGCGTAGTATGAAGAGTCCAGCTTTGGGTTTTCACCATTCTCAGTGGGTCGCATAGGATCTGCGCCGCAGGAGATACGGTCGAAAACGGAGGTTCTGTTGCTATTGGGGTCGCATGCGACCTAATGTCCGCGGTTGTGAGTTGATGTCGCATAGGAAGTCTTATAAGGCCTCGCCCTTGGCCGCATAGAAGTTGCCTCAGCACCAGGGCGTCTGGCATCGTAGTATTTTTATCTGCCAGAGTCAAGGTGCTGAACAGTTTCTGTGTCAGCCCTGAATGCTGCATGGATACGGACGTTATGGGTGTTCGTCCGACAACTGTCATTGGCAACAGAGTGAGAGGCCGAAAGCGTCTGCACCCCAGCTGGGTGGAGAGAAGCGGTCTTGGCCACCCACGTTCTGCGGGTCCTCGAGTGGGAAGCACCCTTTTGGCTGGAAGAGGCTGTCGCATAGACAGTGGCCGCATGATGTGTGGTTCCTGCGTTTGGGAAAGAGACGGGGAGCGTATGCTCTGCAGTTGGGTGAGGAGTAGTGACCTTGGCTACCAACGTCCTGGGGGTCTTCTTGGGATTTTTTTGCCTTGGAGAAGGACTCGCGCTGTCCCCGGAGAGCATGTCCTCGAACACTTGCTGGTGGAAGCGGACCACCAGCATCTTTTGTGTCGAGCCAAGCTTGGCAGCATCGGATTGCGTCACCAACTTCTCAACAGAGAAGAAGGATGTCCCCAGTAGATTCTCTACTGTGTTTGCCATTTAATATAAAAACGAGAACTGAGAGAATTTGATTTGATTTAACAAACTAAGAAAGTACAAAGAAGTGTCCTAGGAGACAATCTAAGTATAAATTTATTTTCTGGGAGGTGACGATGGAGGGTTAGGAGTGTAGCAACTATTTTTACTCCATGGACGATCTGATGCGGAAGCTCTTCTCTCTCCCTTGAGTATTGATTCGCAGATAACCAGCCAGCCCCTTGCATGGGTCTGGTACCCTACTATTTATAGTCATATTTGTGGTCGCATAGATTTTGAGATGCATGGATGGTGGGGTTTGCCATGTGTCCCCCCTCAATGGAAGGGTGTTACAGCTGTGCACGGGAATCCGGGCTTCTCTACCACGTGAACTTTTGTTTAGATTTTTTTGTTTGTTGAGTATCTGGATGGTTCTCAACTGTATAGGCACGGCTTGGTCAAATGGACACGTGGCCACTATTTAGTTGGAGAGGAACACTCAATTGTAATAGCAAGACTTGGTCGACGTGGAATCTGTGACACTTGTGACCAAAGATGCACGGGACACACAGAGTCTAGAATGTACGGGACCAGAGACGTATGGACCGCATGGAGTCTGGAACGCATGGGCCAGAGTCGATTGGGACGCAAGGGCCAGAGCCGCATAGGATCCTTTTATCACGTTGTCCACATGGCTTTGCATCATCCTTGGGACTTCTGTCTCTTAGTATGTTCTCGTCCTTCGAGGCGATCAGAAAAAATTATTTTGTCAGGATTCTGTGTCAGGCGCCATCTTTGTTGTCAGGACGTCATATCAGGTCGTCCTGCGTTCATTTGTTAGGACGATTGTTTGGACCACATGTGTGTTCCTTTTCTGGGCCACATGTGTGTTCCTTTTCTGGGCCACATGTGTGTTCCTTTTCTGGGCCACATGGTGTCTGTGCGATCCATCTGTTGAGTTTTTATTTGGGGGGCGCATGGACGTTGGTCGCATGGCTGCATATTTTCTATGCTTCTACAAAGAGGTGTGTATCAGGTATACTGAGGAAAGCTAGAGTATAATATAAGTTAGTATTATTCAGTGAGTATCAGATTATGGTATTAGGAGAATGCTAGTTTAAGATTAGTAAGTGGTCCAGTATCAGAGGCAAGGTTCATACCAGTCAGTTTATATATAGACATAATTTTAGTATATTATTTAGTTACTAAATATATGTACCAGCTATTGTCAGTTGTTAGATAATTATAAAGATATTAGTAGCAGTTAGTATATGGCCAAGTGCTTACTAGAGCTAGTTAGTATTAACTTAATAACCTAGTTTAGCTAGTGTGACCTAGAAAATTATATTAGTGCATTCTTTAACTTAATTCTCATCATTTACACCATCTGACATGATATTCCTAAATAGGATTGTGTGACACCAGCTTGGGTATCGAGAGATACCTTTGCTCAGGACCAGAGGCGAGTATATCTCTCTGTTAGTTTTTATTCATGATAGTGTATATATCACATGTTCTAGAACTGTTTACTTGATTTCGACACAGTGGCTACACAGACTGGTACTAAATGGATCATGTCAGAAGATGTTATCCACTTATCGTGTTCAGCGGGTACTCCTTCACATGTATTTCATCGTGTCTATCAGGTATTGATTATCTTGTACTTCGTGTTCATACACTGCTCGTATTTGGTGTACTTATATTCGTGTTCGTAATGTGTCATGATTGGATCCATGAGTATTGGTTGGGGATGGGGGAGTAGGAGTTGGTTATATGATCAAGACCAAGTGTATTCGTGTACATGTCGATTACATATCACACGTGTAATCGAGTTACCATATTGTATTCGTGTTCAACCCAAACCGATCACATAACGAACTTGTACTCTATGATACATTAGCTAGTTTATCTATTTTTATTACTTGCAGTTATTCCTTATTGCATGTTCTTTCATTCCAGTACTTCACATGTTCACTCTAGTTCATTATATTTCCTATTGCTAGTTATCTTGTATTCTTTTCTATTATTTGTCATATATGCTCTACCATGTATTTGGAACTGCTTTCAAAGGTATGTACTTTGCTGCAATCCTGATTGGATATATTTTTTAGATGATTGGCTTGTGGATCAGTGTCACACTTATTATGGACCGTAGGATGATGAGCCATTGTCACGACCCACACCCGAAAAATCGGGCATGAGTCGTGGGTACGTCCAGCCTACGCCGCAGAATCGGCGGTAGAACGCTGTCTAGGTCACAACTATCTATATCTCAAAATAACCTGTCAAGATAACCTCTCCAAAAGGAGAAAAAATTATAATATATACATAAACTCAATCACAATAACTAGGGAAAGAGTAAAAGTACGATAAGACATCAACAAAAGAAACAAAGAACCAAAGAGAGCAAGTACAATATCCAAAATATACAGTCAAAGTCTAAAAGTCTACAACATCTCACAGCAGCAAAATAAATAATACAGTCATCCAAAACTAACTGGGAACAAACCCAGTGAAACCCACCTAGCTATACTAGGGCGCTAGCGGCGTCTCCTCAGCTGGGACGGGCTCCTCCTCTATCTCAGGGTCGCAACAATCGTCGACACCTGGCCCGTAGTAAGGCGGGCAAAAGTCTTCAGGATCCTCTAGAAAAAATATATCCAGTCAGGATTGGAGTGAAGTACATAACTCTGAAAGCAACTCCAAATACATGGTAAGGTGTATATGACTAGCAATAGAAAATAATACAAGATGCATAGGAAAATAAATACATGGTAGAACTGATAAAGTAACTGTAATATAAAACTGGGGAACAATATAAGTAGTAGAGAAGTAATTGCATGTGAGAAAATATGAATACTAGCTAAGTGCCTTGAGCACAAGTTCGTTATGTGATCGGCTTGGGTTGTACATGATTTATTCTACGATAACTCCGTTATGCGTGAGTTGCATAACCGACATACACATGAATATTGTTTGGATTTGATCACATAACCAACTTTTACTCCCCTTCCCCACTAATACTCTTGGATCCAACCATGACATGCTACGTACATGATAAATAACTCGCGCACATGAAAGCGAGAGCACACGAAGCACATGAAGCACATGAGAATCAATACCCGAAGCACATGATAAAATACACGTGATAGAGTACCCACTGAACACAGTAAGGGGGATAACATCTCATGACGGGATCCAACTAGTACCAGCTCATGAAACAATGTGTTAGAATCAAGTATTAACAGTTCTAAAATAGGTGATATATACGCTATCATGAAATGGAAACAATCAGAGGTAGGTACTCGCCTGACGTCCTGAGCAACTGGTGAGGATCGAGATCCGGACTGGCGTCGCAAAGACCTATTACGAAAAGTAAGGTTAAACAGGTTCTAAAGAGTTAAACAGATATAAAATAACTAAAAATAAGCTTCTAGGGTTGTTCTAGGTCAAACGGATCAAACCGATAAAATCTGGATCAAAAGCCAACCAGGGATCCAAAAAGTCAACTTTAGGCCGAAACTAGGTCAAAGGTTGACTTTGGCGGTCAACCGGGGCAATTACGGTCAACTCTAGGTCAAAATAGGGTGCCCCTAAAATTCTAGGTCAAAACTAGGTCATTAAGCTAGCAAACCCTCAAACTCGCCTCTTTGAGATACCGGGATACCCTCGGTATCCGATATCTCAACCTACGTTATATACCCTGCATATACCCTCTAATATATACCCTAACACGTATATGTATATATGTCTATACATATAAAACCAACTCTAATCCCATTCCTAGGCAAAACCCAATACCTCGCCCCGATACCCAATACCTTGAGTATCTTGATATATCAAGGTATTAAGATACCTTACCTTACCCTTCTCAACTCACTAACTAACTAACTAGCTAGCTATATATATATATATATATATATATATATATATATATATATATATATATATATATATATATATATATATATATCACTCAACTGCTGCTGCTGCTACTGCTGCTTCTACTAGCTCACTCACTCACTCACTCACTCAAACACACATCCATATATATATATATATATATATATAAGCTCACACACACACACACACACACACTATATATATATATATATATATATATATATATATATATATATATATATATATATATATATATATACTCACGCACATATGTATATATATATACCTATATATATATATATATATATATATGCGTGAGTATATATATATATATATATATATAAACACACACAACCACACAAACACACAAACACACACACACAACCACACATAACCACACTCAAACACACACACAACCACCAACACCTATACGCACACTCACCCACACACATATATATATATATATATATATATATATATATATATATATATATATATATATATATATATATAAACTTGAAAACTCTAATACACACTTTCCAAGGCTAAACCAACCCGCGCACAAGCTCGAAACCTAGAAACCAAGTCGAAATGGCCATTTGGTCATTTCGACGAACACGTGGAGTGCGGTTTACGATACCTCGCGAATCGTACGCCAAATCTAATCGAAATTGACCCAAAATTTACCCACGAGTTCTAATCAATGTCTAGAACCTCACAAAAATGCTAACTCTCCAATTCTAGGTCGATGGCAAAATTTTACATGAACGTGGAACCCACGTCGAAGGAAAACCCCTAAATAGCCCGAAATGCCCAAAACTCCGCGATACGACCTCACGTGTCCGAACGGGGATACGTACCTACCCTCAAGACACCCAAGCACGTCTACCTAGGTCCGTCTAACCTAGGACAATACCCAAAATGGGCCAATCTCGGATTTCATCCGAAATTGATACAAAACCCTATGTCAAAGTCTCCAAACCTATCCAAACAAGTTCTAACTTCCTCCCATGGATAGCCCTAAGGTCTAGGAAGGTTCTAAACTACTAATTACACTATATTAGAGTAATCACTAAGAGGAAAGTTAGAGTTTACCTCTTGGGAGTTGAAATCCCAAGGCCAAAGTCTCCAAAAATTCTAGAATTCACCACACCAAGCCTCCAAGCCTCCAAACCAAGCTTTTACACCAAATCTAGGCTCTATACACCTAGGTTAGAGGAAAATAAAAGGTTAGGGTTGCATTAAAGAGAGAAGTAAATGAAGGAAGAGAGGGAAGGTGAAGAAATTTACTTGGAAATGAGTGAGAAGTAAAGAAGGAGAATGGAGAGTAGAAAAATAAAGTGGGAAGAATGGAAAGGAAGTGGGGGCCGGCCATGTAGAAAATATAGGGTTAGGGTTTGGGAGCCTAACACAAAGACCATAATACCCTCAAATTAAGTCATCCAAACTAGGGTTTTAGGTTTAGGGTTTCTTAAACCAATCTAACTAATCCAAAACAACCCAGCTAGATAATTATAAATAAAATAACTATTCTACACCAAGGGTTGAGTCTGACAAGGGTGTTGGTTGGGTCTGACATGGGTCCACTAGGGTCTGACATAGGTCCAGACTAGCCAAAACCCTAAAACAACTAATAAAATAAATACATGCATCCAATTAAATATAAATACAATTATTTATGATCAATACATAATTTACCAAATTAAAATAAAAAGAAAATCCTATTTTTAGAATTGGGTAGTGACAGCCATTAGAAGATACTTCCCTAGAGCATGAGGACCTAGTTCTAGTGTCCGATGAGGCATAGTTATATATTTTTGGATATTGTATTAGTCTCATTTCTAGACTCATGGCATGTATATATTATTTTGGGAGTGTCTATGTCTAGACTTACGGATTTGGACTTGTGGATGCATTATGACTCTTATTTTCTCTTTTTTATTCCATATCGTGCTTTCATCCTCCTTTAGTTTTATTTTGTGATTGAGCATTGTTTACCATTATCATATACCATATTGTTCCTCCGTTTGGAGTTGAGATGATATTGACATGTACCATATATGTATTGTATGAGATTTTAGATAGTATGGTTGACTTAGACAACGTTCTACCGTCGATGCTGCGGCGTAGACTGGGCGTTGTTCACTACTCGTGCCCTTATTTCGAGTGCGGGTCATGACATCAATTACAGATCATTTGAGTGAGTTACAGGACATGGTTGACCAGCTATCCTCGATGGGAGTCAAGTTTGAAGACGAGGTTCATGGACTATGGCTGCTGTGTACATTGCCAGACTCGTGGGAGACCGTACGAGTGTCTATGATTGCTTCTCCTCTGGAAGGCGTGGTCAGTCTGGAGTTTTCCAAGAACGGGGTACTGAATGAAGAGATGATGTCACGCCCCAGAACCAGAATACTGGAGAGCGAAAGAGTGACTCAGCCAACCACACCTTGCAGAATACCGAAGTAAGCCACAATATGCTAAGGTTGCCAAGAGACAAGGGGGTGCATGCTACAATCAACTCACCTAGGGTCAAGAACATCTATGTCTCAATCATCAACCAAGAAACAATAAGAATGAACATGTAAGATAAATCAGTTAGGCGTCCCTGATGCTCTATCAGAATGATCATGAAACTAGTTATACAGTATGGTACACTAGTGCATTGTTAAGAGTACATGACTGTAAGTCAGCCGCGGTCTGAATAATATACAATCATGTAGAGGAACTAATGTCCAAATAAATTGGCTAACAAGTGTCGTCGGCTAAACGCCAAAAAGATAAAACATAATGATACTTATAGTGGGGAAGAAGAAACTCACTCAAGTTCCTCGGCAGACATCCTCCTGGTGTGCGCTATCGGATAGATACATGATAGGATCCTCGGGCTCTGCTACTAAACCTGGCCAAACAAAACTAGCGGGGTTAGGCCCCAGATAGCAAGTACCACAAAAGAGCACAAGTGAATAAAGCAAAACCAATAAAGTACATAAAATAGGATAATGCGTGCCATAACTGTAAGCGTATGACCTTTCATCGGAGCAGTATGATACATCTACAACCAAACAAGGACAAAAGGTGTCGCACTACTCTGAGACAATGTACGACTAACCAATTATGAACACGACGAAGATACAACACATCAATATAATCTAGGACACACATGCCATAATACAAGCTAAGATATAGGTATAATATGCATCTTCGGTACTTGACATATTGTGACACATTGGCGTAACCCAGCAACCAAACAAGGACAAGGTTTGAACCGTCGCACCACAATAGTTAATGTCCTTAGACTACCAGCACATACTCATTTAATTGGGCAATCAATCCTACGACTTACTAGATGGAGTCTGGGTTATCCCAGAGATATTATGCATATATAAATCCTCATATCGAACCAGGTACTAGCAGGGTTAGCCAAGCCACAAATCTTCGCATAATACATAGTAGAATGCGCCAACCCCTCGTAAGGTCACCGTGCTAAGATCGCATAGAACACATAGTATTATATAATAGTCAGATATTGTCATCCACTAATGAGAATTTAAATAATATCCATGGGGACTAGCATGCACACCCCAATTCAGATGACTGGAGGTGACTAGTTAGGCACGATCTCGAGATTCTATTCCCTCTCAATGCTCTACAAGTTTAGTTGCCTAGTTAACCCTAATGTTAACTAGAATCTCATGGCGTGGTCACATGGCATTCCCCTTATATGACTTACCATAGCACGGCCACGCTAGATACGAATCCACTTTATCACTTGATAGTTCAATTTGGATTCACCCCAGCATGATGCAACAATCAATCAAGTCCTAACCACGCTTTGGTAGTTGACCTACATACCATGCCCGTGTTGGGGATTTTATTAATATAATAATATCATATGTCGTATAGTATATGAGGCATTCTCGATGCACAACCTGAAACATGTAATCTTATAGCACGTAGCAAGTTATGTCGTACCTCAGTGCACATTTATAATACATCTACACGTAGCACGTAGTAATTGTATCGGCACGAATACAAAAAATTGGGTCGAATCACCAAACTTACAGTTGGTCATATGAGTCTTATCACATAGGGAGACTTGGTCAAAATATAATCTTCTGACTTTGCCGCCGAACGTGAGTAAGGGAAAAAATGCGAACCACTCTGGAGCAGATCCACAATCCTTAAACCAAATAAGGACTGGGATTGCAGATCATCTCCAGAGCAGAATCACGTCCCTCACTCTATCCGACGAACAAAGGATAAGTTAATCTACTAATCTGAGTTCACTTTAGGTTGCCACATGGCCTACTGCAGCATATAATCATATTATGTACATAGTCAGTTCTAGCACATAGCTAAGTCTAGCACAATTTGGTTACTAAGTCCATTTCTTCCTTAGGATCAATAACAAGCAATTGTCAAGACCAACCACAAAGAATAAAGAAATATTTTAAATAAAATAATTAAACTCAAGAAATCATGGAACATGTACATAGATTACTAGGGTCGCATAGGATCATATGCGCACATGAGAAGTGCACGCATGAATTACCGTATGGGTCATGCCACATGCATTGATCAGACGCATGAGCACTGGCCACATGGACGAGCTGGCCGCATATGTCTCCAGGCCGCATGGACTGCTTGTCGCATGAGGCAGGTGCCGTATAGGGGTCGGTGCCGCATAGCGTCAAGGCAAAGTCCACTCCTTGGAACAAGTGCCGAAGTGATGTAAATTAAATGCGTGTCAGTGAAGTAACATAAAGTACGATGTGGCATAAAGTGAAAGAAAAGACAAAACCATAGAAAGACATGCCAAGGGTGCGCCAAAGTTCAGAGTCATGCGTCCAAGGGAAGGTGGCCGTATGCTCTGCTTGCCGCATAAGTTCGATGTCGCATGGAGTTCGATGTCGCATGGAGTGTCTTTTGGACTTAGCGAATTTTTTATTCATTCAGTGAGTGAAAACACAAGGTGTTCAAGGGCACTTGTGTAAATCAGCAGTCATGCGTCCAACAAAATAGACGCATGCTGGTTGGCTATGTGGAAAAGATTCCAGTCGCATAAGGATCATGCCGCATGGAAGTATCGGTCGCATATTGCGCTGGCCGCTTGAGAACTTCGTCTTCTCCAGACAACAAGTTCATCCATGGCAGAAAAGTTCCAAAAACTCAAAAATTATTTCATTCATAAAAACTTCATTTTAACTCCAAATTAAGTGAAAGAAAAGCCAAAATGCTCAAAATAAAATGCTCTAACATAAGGAACAACTAGTTTTCGAAAACACTAAGTTTTAGTAGATCAAAACCAAGGAAACTCATAGAACACATAAAAATCCAAATTTTAAAACTTAGATCTATAAAAATCTATACATCAAAATCCAAAACTCCAAGAACTAAATATAATTAGCAATTCAAGGAGAACATTTTCCATCAACCATATTTTTTAAACATCATATATTTAAAAATCCAAAAATCTATGGCTTCACCACTTTGAGCAACATGTACTTGCCTTGGAACAAACCTCTTCCTATAACCAAGTCTAGCGCTAGGTCTAGGGCTTCGCCAAGGGAAGATCTTGAGTGAAGGAGGAAGAAGAAAGAAGAAAGAAGAAAGAAGAAAGAAAGTGAAAATGAGAAAGAATGAGGGAGAGAGAAAACCACATATATATACCAAGTGGAGAAATGATGTTAGCCCTAGGATTAAGTCATGACACTCTCCAACCAATCTCAACCATCCAAAATAGGCTTAGTGGTTCCAAGAGTGAACCGGGTCTTGTATCCATCCTATATACGGGGCCTAGCACGGGTCTATGGCAATTGCCAAGATGTTCACTACTGGTCTCAGACAGTCTTTCACAATAAATATGAATACAATTAAATAAATACAACATAATACAGGAACCTACGTGTAAATACAACATGAATACAACTACAGAAAAAAAATTAAATATCATAAATTCAAGAAATACCAAATCTGGGAACGGGTGTGACAGATGCGGAGACATTCTCAAGGCACTTCATCCACATCTCACTCAGAGGCGCTTGTTTCAGAGAACCACGGAAGGGATAAAAATAGGGGTCCAGGCGGTGGCAGAGACAAAAGCAGGGAAAGATCTAAGGGTCGAAACGAGGACTCAGAGTATTATCATTATGGCAAGAAGGGCCACATCAAGCAGAACTGTTTCGCTTGGAAGAAAGAGAATAAGGGCGACAATGGAAAGCAGGGCGAGAATACTACGACGACAGCCTCAGCACATGGAGGCAATATAATCATTGTAGGTGATTCGGTAGTTATGAACCTCGCCTGCGATGATAACTCTTGGCTTGTGGACTCAGGTGCTTCAGCGTACGTATCTCACAACAGGGCACTATTTGCTACTTACACAACAAGCGACTGTGGAGTGTTGAAGATGTAAATCTCCTGAATTTTCAAAAATATTAAACTTGGATTTTTCACAATTTTTTGGAATTTTCTGGGAATTTTCTGCAATTAAAATCAGGATTTTAATTATTAAATAATTTTTAATTGATAATAAATAATATTAAAATATCATAGAAATAATATTTTTTGGTGTAAAATAGAAAACTGGACTTAGGATAATTTTTCTGGAATTTATCGTGCCCCGAACCTATTTTTAAATCACCTAAAACTATTTATTTAATTAATTATTTATTGATTGATTTATCTAATTATTATTTTTTTTATATAAAACCCATTAGCCCGCTGCCCAATCCGGCCCAGCCCGTATACCCTGGCCTATTGGGCCCAGCCCAGCCCCGTGGCCCAGCCCGCCTTAACGGGTCGGGTCGGGTCCACCCGAACCCGACCCGCCGCCTGCCCGACCCGGCTAACTAGTCCCCCTTAGCCCCGCCTGAACCGCTCCGGCGCCCGCATTTTCCGCCGCCTCCGTCGGCCAGCACCCCCTACGATGCTGCTCCGTCCGCTCCGCTCGCCCCACGACCCCGCCAGAGCCGCCACGATCCCCTCTCCCCTCCGCCTTGGCCTGCCTCCCCTCTCCCTCTTCCCTTTCTATAAAATCCCCTCCCCCTTTCTTCCCTCCGGCCACCGTCGACCACCCAGAACTCCACCCGCCGCTCCGCCGCTCACCGCCACCCTCGCCCAGCGCCGCCTCGCCCCAAGCCCGTGAGCAGCCGGCCCCCTTCTCCTTCCTCCTCCCCCCGAGCAGCCGCCTCCGGCCGTCCCTCCGCTCCGACGCCGCCCTCGACCCAGCCAGCAGCCCGACGAGCAGCCCCAGCCCCTCTCCGGCGCGCCTTCGGCCGGCCCCGCCGCAGCAGACCCTAACCCTAGCCCTAATTCTTCCCCTGTGTCGACTCGTGTCGGACACGACACGGACACGAGAGATCCCCATTTCTCGAGCCCTGTTCAGGTACGTGTAATTTTCTCCTCGCTGCCCTATTTTTAATTCCGTAAATTGCGTTGTGAAGCCTGTATGACCCTCTCGGTGCCCGGATAAACTGCTCGGGGCATCGCGTCCTGTGGTGATCGCACACCGCGATCCAAAAATAGGAAAAACAACGACCCGATTTACCCCGGAACTGGGTACGTCCCGCCAAACGGGATGACTTGGTCGCGCGCGGTCTTCACAGATACGTGCGCGCCGTCGATACGGACGTATGGGATTTCGCAGAAGTCGATTCGGGTGTGCGTGCACACCGAGATCAACGCGTATCCGCGGACACCTCCCCGTATTCGCCTTTTTTGAATCATGCCCTAACTTTCTGTACACACGTCGGATCGAAACGAAACTTGTGCCATCGGACTCGTAGCGATACGCTGGTCCTGTGACCCAAGTTTGGTTCGATTCTGAGAACGTTGACGAAATCGCGTGTCGTGGGCCCCACAGGTCCCGCTCGACGGGCGATTTTGTGATCGGCTCATCGGAATCCAATTCTGGAAGTTTCGTTGGGTTCGTATCATCGTTCCTGACATGTTGACACTAAGTTTGATGAATTTGTAGACCTTTGACTCTGACACATTTTTCGGAGCAAAGCGAGCCCACATGCGGACCCCGTTTTGACCAAAATTGTCGTTTTTGTCCTTGTCTCCAAATTGGACTCAAGGACAGGCGTTTCTAGCTATTTGATATCTTCTGAGCATGATGGTAATGTTTATTTCAGCATCTAGACATATTTCTGGAATTTTTCCCGAGAACAGAACCGTAGTTGGATCCAAAACATCAGGCAAGTACCTGCACTTCAAGTTTAATCTTTATATTATGATAATTAGTTCCTTGCTCTACTAGTACCATTGTATGATTACACTTAGTGTTGGGATTTGGAGTTCATGTCTTGCTTTTCGTGTCGGGAGGGAGAATACTAGGAGGCATGTAGTTTACCCTTCCCCCTGTCGTGACTAATAGCTGTTGGTACACGACTGTACCATCAGCCGGATCTCGATTATTCCTGTCTGATAGCCGTCTATGACGGCCTGATTAGCCTTATAAGCCCCTACATGCCAACTATGTATTCTAAATACACAATTTCACACACATAGTTTCTTGTCTTGTTGCAGTTCCATTTTCTTGTCTCAATATATTCCTGTTTTACTCATGTCCCTGGTTTATAGCAATTAATCCTGTTTTACTTATATTCCTGATTTTTTAGTGATTAATCCTTAGTTAATTTTACTACTTATTATGCATATTCTCATCGTGATGCTTAGTCAGTTTCTTTTCTACTTGTCATAAATATTTAGTTTAATCTTGTTGTGTATTCGTACTTTGCTCCTTTCCTGACTGGATCCGTTGATATTAGGCGATGATGAGGACTATGCCCCCACCTATTATGGTCCCTATGAGGTAGCAGGTGATACTTTTGAGGAGCCGGTTCCCACCCAGGAGACTACTTCTGAGGAGTAGTTAGCAGTTAGTTATTATTTTCTTTCATCCTAGTAATCGGGTTTGTCCCCGATTTAATTTCTGGTTCTGTAATAAACTATGGATCTGGTTGTCACATTTTGATTATGAAATCTTAGCATTCCTATTTCCTGTTATTATCCTTGCCTATTTATTCTTGTGGATGAGATAGATTTAAATTACCTGTGAATACGGTCTAGACAGCGTACTACCGCCGACACTGCGGCGTAGGCTGGACGTACCCACGTACTCGTGCCCGAATATTCGGGTGCGGGTCGTGACAGAAGATGCACAATGGAGATGTGTCGAAGGCAGTTGCCATTGGAGATATATATTTGAGGACAAAGACGGGTGCAGTTCTTGTTTTAAAAGATGTTCGTCATGCCCCTGATATCCGTTTCAACCTGGTGTCTGTTGGAAGGTTGGATGACGAGAGTTTCTTCAATCTCTTCTGGAACAGTCAATGGAAGATTTTCAGAGGTTCGATGGTGATTGCCAGAGGACGAAAGAGGTCTGGACTCTACTATATACAAGGGAGCGCACAGGGGGCACAAGAGATGAACGCAACTACTGATGCGTCTACCGAGTTGTAGCACAGACGGCTCATCCATATCAACGAGAAGGGCTACTTGGTGAACATGAAGGTGATTACAGGGCTAAAGTCTACAAAATTGGAAAGATGCACATACTGTTTGGCGGGAAAGCAAAATAGGATATCTTTTCAAAGTCACCCAAGTTCATCGAAGCCAGCGTTGCTCGAGTTGATTCACTCGGATGTCTGCGGTCCTATGAAGGTAAAATCCATTGGTGCTGCCTCTTACTTTATAACTTTTATTGATAATTATTTTAGAAAGGTTTGGGTCTATGCCTTAAAGACTAAGGATCAGGTGCTGCCCACTTTCAAGGAGTTTCATGCCTCAGTTGAAAGGAAAACGGGCAAGAAGCTGCTATGTGTTCGGTCAGATAATGGCGGCGAATATATTGGTCACTTTGATGCATACTGCAGAGAGCAAGGAATACGACACCAGAAGACTCTGCCAAATACACCTCAGCTCAATGGTGTAGTGGAGCGGATGAACAAGACGCTGATGGAGAGGGTACGATGTTTGTTGTCAGATGCAAACTTGTCGGGTAGCAATTGGGGTGAGGCTCTTTACACAGCTGCTTATATTATTAATTTAGCTTCTAGTACTTCTTTGTCGGGCAAAGTGTGGTACGACAAAGAGCCGTCATATAATCACCTGCGAGTGTTTGGTTGCAAGGCCTTCGTGCATGTACCAAAGGACGAGAGATTCAAACTTGAGCCGAAGACGAGGCGGTGCATCTTTGTCGGTTATGGTCAGGATGAGTTTGGATATAAACTCTACAACCCAGTGGGAAGAAAGCTATACAGAAGCAGGGACGTGGTATTCGTCGAGGATCAGACCATGACCAACACTCAGAATTCCAAGATACCTTCTGTGGCTGAGGAATTATCTGAGTTAGAGTCATTTCGCTTTGAGCAGTTTCCAGATGACATCGCAGAAGATCCAGTTATGGGGGAGCCGGTACATGAAGGTTCTTCCAACCTCGATCATCAGCAGATGGTGGTCAGGGTGATCTTCAGGAGGATGAGCATGCCGAGGAGGCACCTGAGGAGGAGGAGGCTGTTAGTATACAGCCATCACCAGTAGTTCCATTGAGAAAGAGCGATAGAGAGCGTCGACCATCTACGAGATACTCACCGGGTGAGTATGTGCTACTGATTGACAGTGGAGAACCCAAAAGTTTCGCAGAGGCTATGGAAGATGAACATAGGTAGGAGTGGATGGAGGCCATGCAGGAGAAGATGAGTTTCTTTGTCACGACCCACACCCAGAATTTGGGCACGAGTGCGTGGGTACGTCCAGCCTACGCCGCAGCATCGACGGTAGAACGTTGTCTAGGTCACAATACTAGCTAATCACTCTCACATGAATATCCAACTCCATAAGGAGACACAGATATCATAATATAATATAGAATATTCAATCACAAAAATAAAGCATGATAAGAAATCAAAGAAAATAAATGAAATACAAGACAAGTCTAACAACAATAAATAGTCTAACCTGCAATCAATAACATCCAAATCTCCAAGTATGCCAAAAATAAGTCCCCTAAGTCACAGTCTGGAAAAAATATCCAGTCAGGATTGGAACGAAGTACAAGCACTAACAACAGTTCCATGTATATTGACAAAAACTATAATACAGTGTAAAAAATACAAGATAGATATGGATAATGGCAATAAACAATACTGGAATAGAGAATACTGGAATAAAGGAATACGGGAGCATATCATCATCAATGTACATCTAGCAATGAATAAAAATACAAGTGCATGCTAGAACCATGAACTGGAATATAAGTAAATACTAGAACAATAACTAGAACATGTAGAGATGCTAGATCAATATACTAGAGATACATGTCAAGAACATCTAGCTAAGTGTGTGAAACATTAGCATATCATGTGATCGGCTTGGGACTGATCAGGCTTGCTATGTATGACTAGCTATGATTCATGTAAGGTCAGGCTAACCATCCGGATAGCTATGATGCAAGCAATAGTCAGGCTAATCATACATAACAGGCTATGAGGCATGTAATGTGTAACGCCCCGCTCCGCGCCGGCGTTATGTATCAAGTGAGTGGGCAGAACTTCGTTCTCTGATTCTTGCACGCCTTAATAATAACCTGAGTTTTTGCTTGCAATGTTTTCTTAAGAGAATGATAGAACCTGCCTTGCATGTTAATGAACGAACTCACCTAGCTTGTCTTTGAAACAATAAGTCTGCTAACGAGAATCCAGATCGCCTGCTTAGAGTGCATGAACATGTTCACTATCGTCTACGCTTCGAGAGAACCATAATGTGCCTGAATGTGTTCAAGAGATAAGTCGAATTTGCCCCGCAACAAGGATTTGCGTTATGATGGTTCGTCTCGTCTGCATATTAGAGTTTATTTGATAGTGATCCATGCATTCGCACGCGGTCGGATGGCCCGTTCGAGCTTTCGGGGGACGTGATGCCGCACGGGCCTGGGGTTGCGCCCGTGCAAGGCCAATCGTTTAAGTTGATAGTTGGCTATCATCGCATCAATCGAGTAAGCAGCGGAAAGGGACTTGTTGCAATGCAATGCATTAGCCAACTGAGTGTTCGGGACAATCGAGGCAACTTGGGTTTCCTTTAGCAAAGGCACACGTTCGTTCCATACATTATGCCCCCTTATACGATAGCATTCTCGGGGCAACAATCGAAACCAGGATTCCGGGTCTTCGGGACTGTGGCACGCCTATCGCTTCCTCGGACGATCCAGTACCTGCGAACAAGTAAACTGTTGGTGGGTCAGCACTTTATACAAGTACTGGTGAGATAAATCAACTGAACAGAAACAAGCATTCACTCAAACATGCACTAAGTAATCATGTTATAAAACATTATATTACTAGTGATCTTTCTAGTTTTACCTAGGTTTGTTTCATGCAGTTCTAGCAGAGTCGATTTACTTGTTTAGAAACATGTTTGGAAACAGAGTTTCATATTGAATATGCAAGCAAGCAAACCGTTCATGTTTCAGGGTGTGCGCAGCGTGTCTCGTGCGACTCGAGGGTCTGATGCAAGGCTAGACACACGATGCACATTCTTAGGGGCAGTCACTATCCAAGCCAACACAATGACTTAGCTATATGCAGGGCGGTCCCCGAGTATTCAGGATCGGCAGCTGGGCGAACAGCATACCAATGACTCTTTTATCTGATGCTAATGGCAGCTGTGACTCATGGTTGCTTTCCACTATCTCTGTAGCAGCCGTGACACATGCAGTTCAGCTCTGCACCAAAAGCCATTGTCCGACCGCGTGCAAATGCATGGATCACTATCAAATAAACTCTAATATGCAGACGAGACGAACCATCATAACGCAAATCCTTGTTGCGGGGCAAATCCGACTTATCTTTTGAACACATTCAGGCACATTATGGTTCTCTCGAAGCATAGACGATAGTGAACATGTTCATGCACTCTAAGCAGGCGATCTGGATTCTCGTTAGCAGACTTATTGTTTCAAAGACAAGCTAGGTGAGTTCGTTCATTAACATGCAAGGCAGGTTCTATCATTCTCTTAAGAAAATATTGCAAGCAAAAACTCAGGTTATTATTAAGGCGTGCAAGAATCAGAGAACGAAGTTCTGCCCACTCACTTGATACATAACGCCGGCGCGGAGCGGGGCGTTACATACTTACCAACCAACAAAAAGTTTCGTCCTCGAAACTTCAAGGATAAACTTCTCGATATCCCGAGTAGCGATAGTGCCGTCCCTCGCCGTACTCAATCGAAACAATCAAGCAATTCAAGTTCAGGAAACATTTTGCACTTTGAGAATATCTATGGACTTATTGTATGGAACGCTCTTTGCAAAACTATATCGATAATATCTCAGAGTCATAGCAACGGTTTGGGCCAGAGAATCGATTCCGCTCTGATACCATTCTGTCACGCCCCGGCCCCGCCCCGCCCTGCCCCGCCCCGTGCGGCCGAGAATTGAACGAACCGGACACGAATCACCGTGCCTCGGCGCGCCGGACGCGAATCACCGCGCCCGTCCCGCGGGCGCGAGGGAGGAAGGGGAGCTAATCGAATGGCCCGTTTGATGCAAAGGCTTTCATGCTGGGATCTTCAATGGAGTCAGACTTAGGCTATCAGAGGCGCGTCCGGAGTCTCGCTCGACCGATGCGATACATCGCTAAAGGTGGGTGGCCCCGGTGAACCTGTCTCTACTTAGCTGCACACTAAGAAATTGAATGTTACATGCTAGTTTACAGGCGATAACCTTTGCATGCTAATAAAAGAGATGAACGCACATAGCCAAGGGGATAACCCCGCCTTATCATTGAGTAGAACTTGGTAATCTTACTTGCTATTTGCGTAGTCGGGATTGTTGAGTTGGAATGTAGTAATTTCCTTCATATATGCCATAAAGTAGTGTGAGTTCTTACTGAGGCGTTGCACCGCACGGAACATGACACGGGATAGAGTAAAATCAGGTTGCATGCATAGACGTGGAAGGCTATCAAATAGTCGTTCCAAGTCAGGAGATGGAAGGAAATGAATGTACTCGGGATATGCAGATCGCCGAGGCAGTCTCTAATCAGAGAGCTGCGTAAAGAAGAAAAGATCCGAGTGTAGTCCTCGGCAAGGATTGGTCCGAGTGTAGTCCTCGGCAAAGATTGATCCGAGTGTTGTCCTCGGCTAGGATTGGAAGTTAGGGGAGTAGTTGCATGGTCACGGACAACTGGTTGCGCACCAGGTAGAGAGAGTCCTCGACACGATTGCTGAGGCATCCGAATCGTGTCGGCTCGGGAGGACGGAGTGCCAGTGTAGTCCTGGCGATACGCTAGCTGATGACTAGCGGGCGAGAGCGAGGCATCCAGCAAGGCTTGCTACCGACCTGGATGGGCGTCGACTCGTTAGACGGCTAGGAGGCCCAGCAAGGCTAGCAACCGAGCTGGGGAGACAGCCGTCCATCGCAGATATTGTCCAATATGGCTAACAGAGCCAGTGACCTTCATATAGATAAGTCATGTTTGTATAGCGGCTATCCGCACTGAGAAAAGGAGAAACGGGGAGGAGTGTGTTTGCACGACATTATGCATAATTAGAATGGATGCATGGTATCACACATAGTTCTAGTAAAATGGGTCTTATGAGGCAGAGGCACGGCATAACACCTGGGTTTTATAGTTGCTTCTTGTTATTTCGTAGATAATTGTTTATATTGCTGCATATGACAGGGAAGGCCGAATGGTAAGAAATGGTAAGGTGAACTCAATTGTTCATGAATATGACACTCTTGAGCCGACACGGAGATTACTTTCTTTATATTGCCATGTAACTGATCCTAAGGCAAAAGAATAGAAAGACAATGGAACTAGTCGGTGCACATAACTAATGAACGTGCTTGTTTTGTGGCGTGGGCGAGAGGCCTCCCCACCAGTGCATTCAATGTACTGATACCCAACCAGTCTGCATGCAGGGTACAGGGGGAACTCGTACGGATTCGGAGATCGCTTAACGCAATGGGGCGCCGGACCGCACTTGGCGTCTTGGAGCGTGGCGCACGGACCTGGAACTCGCATATATGAGACATAATGTATGGGAACATCATCATCCAGATCGTTTGTATTGGTTTCAAGCCTAAGGGCATATTCAATGTAAGAGAGAGAGAGAGAGAGAGCATGAGCGATTTGTAATCTCGGCTTAGCGCCGCTTGTAATCTTTACTTCATATCAATAAAGAGCTTAATTTGGATTCAATACTTGTGTTCATTTTATGTTTCCGCTATGACGACTCTGTGAACTAGTTATCAACGGCCGTTTCGGTATTTGCCTTGCGCGGGCGCAACCCTAGGCTCGCGCGGCATCGCGTCCCGATGGAAACGTACGTCCCGCGGGAGCGCTGGCGCGGTGATTCGTGCCTAGCGGGGACGGCCGATTCCGGCGGGAGATCGGGTCGTGACATAATGGTCAGGCTGTACCGACGTGAGGTGTGGGTGAGCTATGATTCATGTAGAGTTGGGTATGATCACATAAGCTACTAATATTTTCTCGTTTTCCCCAGCTAGCATGATGGATTCCAAATTACGACTCCTCGTGACAGGTCTCGATGATGCCAACTCGTGTATACAACAGTGTCAGAATCATGTACGCTATACAACTAGAATCATAAAGATGATCAACATAATGAAAACTTTCAGAGAATGTACTCGCCTGTGGTCCTTAGCTGGTATGAATCAGAGTCCAAGTCATAGTCCAAATAGCCTATGTATTACAATTTTACCATGTCAAAAGATAATTTATTTTAATTTATTTAATTTTGGAATAATTACTCTAAAATATTATTTTAATCTTATTATTCTGATTTTAGGTTAATTCCTAAATTTTGTCCAAAGGAACTGAATTTTATCAACTTGAGACTCATGGCACGCAAATCGAGGCAATTTGTTGACCGAAAAGTCAACCGACATAAACTCGAATTTCATGCATGATTTCATGTATATTTCAGCATCAAAAATATGCTGAAATTTATGGCTCGTCCGAATTCAAATTCGTTTGGGAATTATGTGCACCGATGGTTAAATTCTAACCTAGAAGTTCTACAGAATTAACAATATATAAATATTTTGAATTAAATTATGGGAAAAATATATATCAATGATCTCGACATTATCTTTCTGATACTTTAAACGGTTCATGATTATGATTCCTGGTTCTCCCGAAATCGCAAAAATATCAAAACACGTCTATTTTCGGATATACTGTGCTCTACGAATTTTCCAGAATTTAATACTCATAATTTCGTAAAAAAAAGTATATATTCAGAAATCTAACCTCAATACGGTTCTATCACAAGAAATTGAGCCTCGTTTGGAGTCTAGAGCTATGAGTAATGGCTTCTGGAAGATGAAGGAATCATAGATGACAATTCTCCAAAATTCGGCTCAAAGAAAAACCCTAGGAATTATAACCTAAACTATTATATATAGAGAGGAGAGAGAGAGCAGCCGCGGCTCAGAGTGTACCATGTGGCAGCCATCCGCTGCTACCCGCTCAGATCGAACGGTCAGGGTTTGACCCGGCTCGGCTCAGCTGAGTCCGAGTCGAACTCTGACTCGGCTCGGCTCGAGGTCGGCTCGGCTGCACCCACACCCACCCCGCGGTCGCTGACAGGCGAGCCCCGCCCAGTTCGCTGTGAGAGGCTGACGGGTGGGCCCCTGTTTGCTGACTGGGCAGAATAATTACTTTTATTGGTTTTCTTTTTCAGAAATTAGGTTTTAATTCAGTTTTTCATAATTAACTCAAAATAAATGCTAAAAATAATCAGAAAATTTCCAAAAACTTCTAGAAAATATATTTGACTATTTAGAATCTAAAATAAAAGTTTGGAATATTTTTAATTATGTTTAACCCTAAAATAAATTCTTACAAGTCCTAGCAAATTAGTGTTACTAGTTTTTAATTAACTAAAAATTGTGAAAAAAATCCCAATAGCCCCAAATTAACCTAATAACAATATTTAAGTAAGAATTTTAGGATACAGAGGTTACATCCTTGGAGGACAACTCTACTTATGATCTGGTACGGTTGCCAAAGGGCAAGAAGGCTTTGGAGAATCGATGGGTGTTCAGAGTGAAGCAGACAGATGATGCTACTAGCCCTTGATACAAAGCGAGACTGGTAGTTAAAGGCTACGGTCAGCGAAAATGCGTAGATTACAATAAGATCTTTTCGTCAGTCATCAAGCAGTCATCTATTCGGGTGGTGCTAGCATTGGTAACCAGTTTTGACTTGGAGGTCGAGCAAATGGACGTGAAGACGACATTCCTACCCGGTGATCTTAAGGAGGAATTTTACATGGAGTAGCCAGAGAAATTCTGTGAGAAGGGCAAGTCACACTTGGTCTGCCAGTTGAGGAAGAGCTTGTATGGTCTGAAGCAGGCTCCGAGGCAATAGAACATGAAGTTTGAGTCATTTATGGGGGAGCATGGTTACGCACTGACGATATCGTACCACTGTATATTTGTGAGGTACTTTGTCGAGGATAATTTTATCATTTTACTGCTCTATATTGATGATATGCTACTGGTGGGTCGGAATGCCACTAGGATAGCGGAGTTAAAGTACCAACTGGGCGCGGCCTTCTCTATGAAGGATTTGGACACAGTGAAGACTATTCTTGGGATGGAGATCAGCCGAGAGAGAGAGTCCAAGTTGCTACACTTGTCCAAAAAGAAGTACATTCACCGGGTACTTCAGCGTTTCGGGATGGACGGATCGAAGAAAGTGAGTAACCCCCTTGCGGCTCACTTTAAGTTCAATGAGGAGTAGTATCCATCTATCGAGGACGAGAAGGAAGATATGGAGCGGGTTTCATATGCCTCAGCTGCGGGGAGTCTTATGTATGCTATGGTGTGTACGAGGCCAGACATCACTCACCCAGTTGGCACAGTTAGCAGGTATACTTCCACTCCTGGAAGGATACAGTGGAGTGGGGTTAAGTGGATTCTACGATATCTTCAAGGTACTGTCAATTGGAGACTTTCTTTTAGTGGTGACGAGCCAAAGCTGGTTGGGTATACCGACGCTGATATGGCTAGAGATGTAGACACGAGGCGTTCAACTTCGGGCTATGTGATGATGTTTGCTGGTAGATCAGTATCGTGGCAGTCGCGGTTGCAGAAGTATATTGGCTTGTCGACGACGGAGGCAGAGTACATTGCAGTGACAGAGGCTTGCAATGAGTTGTTGTGGATGAAGAAGCTGTTGTAGAAAATTGTGCTAAAGCAAAAGTATTATCATTTGCTTTGCGATGTCACCTTGTGAAGAATCAGATATTTCATAGCCGGTCCAAGCACATTGAGACCCGATATCATTGGATACGTGATGTTGTGGAAAAGAAGGAAGCGGCGCTTGAGAATGTTCATACAGATGACAACGGAGCAGACATGTTCATAGAGATTCTTTCAAGGAGAAAGTTTGAGCACTACAGGCGGATCGTCAGGATGACGACCCCCTCCACATAGTTGTGAACGAGAAGATTTATTGGAGTGGGTGGGGTTACCAACCTATGTGGAGAATACCCCGGAGTGCGACAAGCTCCATCCATGTGTCGAAAAAGCTCGAAAAGTGCATCGAGCGCCTTATATTGGAACATTTGTGGTAAACAAATATTATATTGAATTTTCATCTTTGACTTTAATTATATATTTATGATTGGATCTTTCATATATTAACTTTTCATATAATTGAATTTTTAATTTATGGTAAGCTAATTTATAATTTAATTTTCATTAAATATATGATTGAATGTAATTGAATTTAATAAATATTTTTGGTTTACATATATAGATTTCTATATGGAAACCCTAATTCATGCAAGGGTTCATATAAAGGCTCATGCAATATACAACAACATGAAAAAAAAATAAGAGAGAAGAAAAAAGGTGGCCAGAGTGCCATTGCAACTTTGGAGAGGAGAAAGAAGAATTGGAGGCCGTTTCGGAGAAGGAGATCAATTTGGGATATTTCTCATTGTCTTTTTTCTTCGTGGTTGTAATCTATTTTCTATTCCAAAGAGTTGCGGTGATCCATATTGGATCGGTGAGTAGCTTGTAGATGGTGTAATCTTTTTATTCCATTATTGGAGGTTCTTCAGGGTTGGACTCCGATCATCCCGTAGTTTTTTTTGGAATTTTTACGTAAAAATTTCTGTGTCTGCGATTTGTGTTTGGTATTTTATGGTTTGTACGTTTTGCTCGGTTCTTTCGCAGGTACTCTCTGGTTTGGGAAACGGTTTTCGCGTTTCGTTTCCAACAGGAGTCTGGATTGACTGTTCCTTTGGAAACACCAAATATATAAAACTGAAATATTTATCATTTATTTTATTTATAATAGAAAAAAAATTAGACTTCAACGTAGAACATTCATATTCCAAAATATATATATATATATATATATATATATATATATATATAACTTTCCACTAACATAATTACCTACCACTAATATATAATGATTTAAAATGTATGCTTTATTTCAAGCATTACGGTTTTGGCACATTATTTGACACACTATTTGACAAACAAATTTATTTTACACTCTGATAAAGAAGCACTTAGATTATAAATTCTCAAAAAAAAAAAAATTAACTCTAGACAATCTAAATGGATTTTTTTTTTTTTTAAATCTTCAAGAAATCACTAAATATTTTTATCACAAATATGATATTTTAAATAAAGTAGCTGACAATTTAAGTAGGCTTTTGAAAAGAAAACAATGTTGTTAGCTTTAATTTATTACTTGAACAATATTAAAATGATCTTTAGAGCATAATTAGTAAGGTCCATTCCAGTTTCTAGATTATAGATTTAGAATGTATGAGCTCAATTTGTAGAATAGTAAGAACCATCATAAGTTTCAATTTCTAGATTTTCAGACCCAACTAATCCACATGAGCTATTAGGTTGGGCATGAAAACTTCTAGATTCAGAATATAAAAAATTATTTTGTTTGTAGTCCAATTCTAGATTTACATTATTTTTATCACATTAATGTTTGATCACATAATCTTTGAGACCAAAGTTCATTTTATTATTCTCTACTATTTTCATACAAATTCAACCCATTCTATATTTACTTTTTTTTTCTTTTTTTTTTTAATTTGGGACAAAGATGGAATTTTGGGAACACCTACTAATGATGCTCTTATGTTGCAAATATTATAAATCTTGTCAAGAGTGTGGAGATGATAATTTTACAATTATTGACAGATATCTTTTTAAGGAAAAGTGAATCCTTACTTCTCGAAATTATTAATGAAATACGTAGTGGCGTCTTAGGAGGTCATTTTCGGAGACATAAGACATTGATTATGATTGAAGAAAAATATTTTTGACCAAAATTTTATAAAGATGGTGGTAGGTTTGTAACCCAGTTGTAAACAAGCTAAAGGTACATAACATAATCATGGACTTATATCAACAACTTCCAATACCAAATCGACCTTGGGAATATGCAAGAATTTTTTTTCTTTTTTAATGCACAAGGATTTTGTTGTTGGATTACCTTAGAACTCAAAGAAGTAATGACTATATTTTTATTGTTTGCATGGAATAACTTGTTACTTATTTATATTTTATGAATGTCATATATATATATATATATATATATATATATATATATATATATGTGTGTGTGTGTGATGAATGCAAATGTTTGTTTGCATGGAAGGTTAGTGGCCTTGGATAATATTCATCATGTCAATGGTTACATTTATATTCTTATATACATGCTTATGAATTGCTAACTGATTCTATAAAAAATATAAAGACCACTTAATAATTTTATCTGTTCTCACATGATTATAGTGTTGGTTAATTATGTGAGTCAGGTTAAGACTGCTTACCGATGCATTTTTTATGTGTTGACTTCCTCCTCTACATGTGCGAGAGTCACTTGGATATTCTGAGGCGTTGAAGCTCGTTTAGTAACTTGGAACTGTTCGACTGGAAGATGTTATCTTCTTGTTTTTAAAGGATATAATGTATGAAATATTGTCAAATATATTAGTTTTACGAGTTATAAGTCATGTGACATCGTTCATTGTAATAAGATTCACTGTTTATAATCAAGTTGTTCTTTTGGCCTAAGAGTCGTTGTAATTCTGCTGTAATAAAGAGAATTAGTTATCCTCAGTCTCCAGTACTATCAGTGCTTTCTTTGTTCTCTTTTATCAATTCCTTTATTAATTGCACTCACTATGCTTTATCCACAGTATATGGATCTAAAAAAAATTCTCCTGAGGTCTATGATTACAATAAAAAAAAAATAATGGGTTGGGTCTGTATAGAAAAAGTAAAAAATGATAAAATGATCTTTGATACCAAAGATTGTGTGGTCAAAAATTAATTAAAAAATTTATTGTAGCAAAATTAATTTATATTAAATTAATACAAACGAAACAAGTTTAACCAAATTTGAAATAAAGAAACAGTCCATCAACTGCGTTGGCGGAAAATATATATGTAAGAATGGCGATGAAGGAGTGGGTCCCGCGGGACAGGAGCAGTTTCTCCACCAACGCAGTTGGCAGGAAAAATTGTCCTTGGACAATTTTTGCCAACTGAGTTGGCGAAAAATGGATAGTGGGGTCCGCGACAGTTGGGTGGGTCGGTTGGGTGGGGTGAGGAGTGGTTTGGTTTGGTTTGTTTTATGAGTTTCTATTTTATTTAGTTTTGTTTTGGTTTTTTATTTTATTTTATTTTTGATTTGTTTTGGATTTTTTTTTTATTTTGGTTTCAGAAAATTTACTTTAACGAAATAAATTTTAAACAAATTAATTGTAACAAAAAAATTTGAATTTTTTTTTTTAAAAAGAACAGTTGATTTTTTTAGGATATAAATATTAGCTTTTTATTTAGCTAAAGAAATATTTTAAGAATATATATATTAGCTTTTTTATTTAGTTTTGTTTTGAATTTTTTTATTTTTTTATTTAGTTTTGTTTTGGATTTTGGTTTGAGTTTGGGTCCGGGTATGGAGTAAAAAAACTAAGTTAAGAAGATGGGTTTGGTTTTCATTTGTGACTAGTTTTATGGAATTGGGTTCGGTTTGGAGTAAAGAAGAATAGTAAAGAAGAAGAGACATGAAGTACAGTAATGAAGAAGAAACATGTCGTGAGAGTAAAGACAAAGTGACATGAAGTTATGTAAAGAAGAAAAGTAAAGAAGAAAAGACATGTCGGGAGAGTAAAAACAAAGAGAGAGGTAGGATAAATGAGTGAAGTAAATGAGAGGAGGGAGAAAGATGTGAGTTAAGAAGAGGAAGAAGAAGAACAACATAGAGTAGTAAGAAGTGAGAGAACGTATCTGCATTGCTTCAGTGTACACAACAACAATCCGAGCAGTCTTCTTTCTCTCCTCTTTGCAAGTGGACACAACAGCTATTATGAGCACACACAATTATTCATGTTGAAAGTCTCTATTCTATTCTCATTCATTTATACGCTCCTTCATATATAGAATAATTTCATGTTAGTTGTTGCTCTTCAAATGTTATGATACTAGTGTCACCAAGCCTAATATATCATTGATAAGTAGGATAATCTAAATCGTAATCTTGATCCTAAAAATATGTGTTTTTACAACCATTATTTTACAGATGGATAGCCAAAACGACGAACGCATTCCTGGAGGGCCTACTAAGGATTTGATAATCCATCAACGTGTGAAACATATATCTAGTTTGGTATTTTATGGAAAGGTACAATAAAATTTAATTGTGTAAATCAATATGACTGATATTTTGTACATATCTACTAATAACATTGTCTATATTTTACATATATAGAAATATGATTATAATAATGGTGAACGGAGCCGAGAGCATGTTTCGTGGCGTCAAGATAGTAGACTTGGGTATTGGAGGTTGAGCGACCAACAAGTGGCACTATTGAAATTATTTGGCTTTTATTATGTTGACAAGATACATTTTTTGTAACACGATAGAGACTTAATCTTCAGTTTAGTTGAGCATTGGTGGCCCGGACAAAATACCTTCCAACTACCATTCAGAGAGATGAGTATTATTCTAGCAGATGTGGCAAATATTTTAGGTTTACCTATTACGGGTGAACCTATAATATTTGATAAATTAATTTCCGCTAAGACTATGATTATGGAGTATCTAGGTATGGGGGCGCCAAGATTAACTGGTAAAAATCTTGTGACGTTTACGTGGCTTCGTCACAACTTTTTGCACCTAGATCGCATTGGTGATCAAGTTATCTCAGTGGATGATGATCGGGTAAGTATGACATTTTTCATAACTAAATATTATTATTTATGTAATATATTTTTAATTTAATTTAACGCATATCATTTCTTCATCATCTGTTCAGGTCAATGCTTGCACCAAAGCCTAGTTACTAGGTTTAATAAGCGGAATATTGTTTCCAGATTCATCAAATTTAGTTGATTTACGTTTTCTACCTTTTTTTGTAGACCTAGCCAAACCTACGCGCCACGCTTGGGGAGCGTCAGTGTTAGCATATTTATATAGTGCTATGAAAGATTTTGTATAATTTTTTGACGTGAATAAAACGAACATAAATTTAAGTGGTTACATGACATTAATACAGGTATACAAGTTTTACTTAATTTTATTTACATTAAAAATATGTGCACTTATATCATATGCTCATATTTTCTAGGTTTGTTCCTACGGGCACTTTCATATTGGTAGGCCAGTCTCCCGCATTCATACCGACGAAGCTGTCTTCCCGTCAGCTTTACGGTGGACTACGGATGCAGCAGATCCAGTACACTGCGAACATGCGGTTATCTCTTTATAACAGTTCCAATTTGATACAATGAAGTATAACGAGGTAAAATATCTGTATTAATATTTTATAAAGCCAGTATGACCATTATCTTATAATTTTGTTTACATAAAATAAGTGACATACCGACCGTACCGGCTTGAGCAAAATTCTACTAAAATACAAACAACAGCCTATGACCTTAATGTTCATAGGTTTTTCATAATATTCCACAGTGAAATCAAGTATCATCCAGCTGATCGTGTTCTACGACAATTCTGGGTGAAACAAGGCATTCCCGACGAGCCACCATGTTTAAACCGTAGTAGAGGGAGTGCAGAGGCAAGAACAAGCAAAATGATTCCACAGTGGCATTCTAGATTGAAGACACATCCCGTGGCACACTTGTCTCAACTGATGGACTCTATTGATGATGGTAAGTTATTTAAAAAGTTGAACAAAATAAAATTTTAAAAATTATATGAAATCATACGCTCATATTTGTTTAAATGGTGTAGCATTAGGTGATATTGCCTATAGATTTTGGTGGGGAGCTCCTCTTATCAGTAACCGAGATTATCGATACGAGGAGTTGTGATTCCAACATCGGGCCGTGGATGATGCTAATTTTCGTGAATGGTGTCAACATGTAAATGATATGGTACGTACACACTTGAGTAAAAATATTTGTCTCTATAGTACTTTTTGATATAAATTAATTGGATTCTACTTAATATTTTAACTTCCAAATTTGAATCTAGCATAAGAAAATTATCTTGTGAGAGACCCTTTGAGCGCAGTAGTAAAATTATGTTTAGATGGTGTGCAAGCAATTCCAACTCCCCAGATGTAATGCCCCGCTCTGCGTCGGCATTATGTATCAAGGTGAGTGGGCAGAACTTCGTTCTCTGATTCTTGCACGCCTTAATAATAATCTGAGTTTTTGCTTGCAATATTTTCATAAGAGAACGATAGAACCTGCCTTGCATGTTAATGAACGAACTCACCTAGCTTGTCTTTGAAACGAATAAGTCTGCTTAACTAAGGATCCTGAAACGCTTGTCTAAGAGTGCATGAACATGTTCACTATCCCTTATACTCCGAGAGAACCATATCGTGTGCCTGAATGTGTTCAAAGATAAGGCAGCTTGCCCCCACAACAAAGATTGTAGTATGATGGTTCGTCTCGTCTGCATCCTAAAGTTTATTTGATAGTGTTTTCATGCATTCGCATCGGTCGGACAATGGCTATTGGCGGAGAGCTGAACTGCATGTGTCACGACTGCTACCATGATAGTGAAAAGCAACCATAAGTCACAGCTGCCATTAGCATCAGATAAAGAATCATTGGTATGCTGGACCAACAGCTGCCGATCCTGAGATACTCGGGGACCGCCCTGCATATAGCTAGTTCATCGTGTTGGCTTGGATAGATGGACTGCCCCTAAGATGTGCATGTGTGTCTAGCTATGCATTTGTCCCTCGAGTCTCACGAGACACACTGCGCACACCCTGAAATAGAACGAACGGCTTGACTTGTTTGCTTATTCAGTATGAAACTTTGTTTTAAAAGATGTTTCCAAAACATGTAATATGACTCCATTCTTCTGCTATATGTAACGAACATAGGAAAAACTAGAAAGATCACTAGTAATGTAATATTTTACAATATAATTATTTAGTGTTGGTTTTAGTGAATGCTTGCTTCTGTTCAGTTGTTTATTCTCACCAGTACTTATAAAAGTGTTGACCCACCAACAGTTTACTTGCTTGCAGGTACTGGATCGTCCGAGGGAGCGATAGGCGTGCCTCCATCCCCAAGACCCAGAAATTCTGGTTTCGATTGTGCCCCGAGTTGCTATCGTATAAGGGGGCATAATGTATGGAATGATGCCTTTGCTAAGAGAAACCCAGTCCCTAGATTTGCCCCGAATACTTAGTTGGCTAAATACATTAAATTGCAACACTGTCCCTTCTGCTGCTAACTCGATTGATGCGATGATAGCCAAACAAACTCTAACGATATGGCCTTGTACGGGCGCAACTCCAGGCTCACACGGTATCACGTCCCGGTATTCAAACGGGCCATATCCTCGCCCCGTCGGGAAGGCGCCGAGGCGCGGTGATGCGCGTCCGGTGCGCCGAGGCACGGTGATTCGCGTCCGGTTCTGTCCGGCTACGGGGACGAGGCGGTGGTCCGGGTGGCCCTATCGGGGGCCGGGGCGTGACATAATGATATCAGAGCGAAATCGATTTCTTGGCCCAATTTATTGCTATGACTCTGAGATTTGCTCGATATGGTATTGCAATAGAGCGTTCCATACAATAAGTCCATAGATATTCTCAAAGTGCAAATATTTTTTGGACTTGATTTGCTTGATTGTTTCGATTGAGTACGGCGAGGGATGAGGACTATCGCTGCTCAGAATATCGAGAAGTTTATCCTTGAAGTTTCGAGGACGAAACTTTTTGTTGGTTGGTAAGTATGTAATGCCCCGCTCCGCGTCGGCATTATGTATCAAGGTGAGTGGGCAGAACTTCGTTCTCTGATTCTTTTACGCCTTAATAATAATCTGAGTTTTTGCTTGCAATATTTTCATAAGAGAATGATAGAACCTGTCTTGCATGTTAATGAACGAACTCACCTAGCTTGTCTTTAAAACGAATAAGTCTGCTTAACTAAGAATCCTGAAACGCTTGTCTAAGAGTGCATGAACATGTTCACTATCCCCTATGCCCCGAGAGAACCATATCGTGTGCCTGAATGTGTTCAAAGATAAGGCGGCTTGCCCCCACAACAAAGATTGTAGTCTGATGGTTCGTCTCGTCTGTATACTAAAGTTTATTTGATAGTGTTTCCATACATTCGCATCGGTCGGACAATGGCTATTGATGGAGAGCTGAACTGCATATGTCACGGCTGCTACCATGATAGTGAAAAGCAACCATGAGTCACAACTGCCATTAGCATTAGATAAAGAGTCATTGGTATGCTGGACCAACAGCTGTCGATCCTGAGATACTCGGGGACCGCCCTGCATATAGCTAGTTCATCGTGTTGGCTTGGATAGATGGACTGCCCCTAAGATGTGCATATCTATCTAGGTATGCATTTGTCCCTGAGTCTCACGAGACATGCTGCGCACACCCTAAAACAGAATGAACGGCTTGACTTGTTTGCTTATTCAGTATGAAACTCTGTTTTAAAAGATGTTTCCAAAATATGTAATATGACCCCGTTCTTCTGCTGCATGTAACGAACATAGGTAAAATTAGAAAGATCACTATTAATGTAATATTTTACAACATGATTACTTAGGGTTGGTTTTAGTGAATGCTTGCTTCTGTTCAGTTATTTATTCTCACCAGTACTTATAAAAGTGTTGACCCACCAACAGTTTACTTGCTTGCAGGTACTGGATCGTCCGAGGGAGCGATAGGCGTGCCTCCATCCCCAAGACCCGGAAATTTTGGTTTTGATTGTGCCTCGAGTTGCTATCGTATAAGGGGGCATAATGTATGGAACGATACCTTTGCTAAGAGAAACCCAGTCCCTCGATTTGCCTCGAATACTCAGTTGGCTAAATGCATTGCATTGCAACACTGTCCCTTCCGCTGCTAACTCGATTGATGCGATGATAGCCAAACAAACTCTAACGATATGGCCTTGTGCGGGCGCAACTCCAGGCTCGTACGACATCACGTCCCGGTATTCAAATGGGCCATATCCTTGCCCCGTCGGGAAGGCGCCGAGGCGCGGTGATGCGCGTCCGGTGCGCCGAGGCGCGGTGATTTGCGTCCGGTTCTGTCCGGCTACGGGGGCGAGGCGGTGGTCCGGGCGGCCCCATCGGGGGCCGGGGCGTGACATAATGGTATCAGAGAAGAATCGATTTCTTGGCCCAATCCGTTGCTATGACTCTGAGATTTGCTCGATATGGTATTGCAATAGAGCGTTCCATACAATAAGTCCATATATATTCTCAAAGTGCAATTATTTTCTGGACTTGATTTGCTTGATTATTTCGATTGAGTACGGCGAGGGATGAGGACTATCGCTGCTCGGAATATCGAGAAGTTTATCCTTGAAGTTTCGAGGACGAAACTTTTTGTTGGTTGGTAAGTATGTAATGTCCCGCTCCGCGTCGGCATTATGTATCAAGATGAGTGGGCAGAACTTCGTTCTCTGATTCTTTTACGCCTTAATAATAATCTGAGTTTTTGCTTGCAATGTTTAATAAGAGAATGATAGAACCTGCCTTGCATGTTAATGAACGAACTCACATAGCTTGTCTTTGAAACGAATAAGTCTGCTTAACTAAGAATCATGAAACGCTTGTCTAAGAGTGCATGAACATGTTCACTATCCCCTATGCTCCGAGAGAACCATATCGTGTGCCTGAATGTATTCAAAGATAAGGTGGCTTGCCCCCGCAACAAAGATTATAGTCTGATGGTTCGTCTCGTCTGCATCCTAAAGTTTATTTGATAGTATTTTCATGCATTCGCATCGGTCGGACAATGGCTATTGGTGGAGAGCTGAACTGCATGTGTCACGACTGCTACCATGATAGTGAAAAGCAACCATGAGTCATAACTGCCATTAGCATCAGATAAAGAGTCATTGGTATGCTGGACCAACAGCTGTCGATCCTGAGATACTCGGAGACCGCCCTGCATATAGCTAGTTTATCGTGTTGGCTTGGATAGATGGACTGCCCCTAAGATGTGCATGTATGTCTAGCTATGCATTTGTCCCTCGAGTCTCACGAGACACGCTGCGCACACCCTAAAACAGAACGAACATCTTGACTTGTTTGCTTATTCAGTATGAAACTCTGTTTTAAAAGATGTTTCCAAAACATGTAATATGACTCCGTTCTTCTGCTGCATGTAACGAACATCGGTAAAACTAGAAAGATCACTAGTAATATAATATTTTATAACATGATTACTTAGTGTTGGTTTTAGTGAATGCTTGCTTCTGTTCAGTTATTTATTCTCACCAGTACTTATAAAAGTATTGACCCACCAACAGTTTACTTGCTTGCAGGTACTGGATCGTCTGAGGGAGCGATAGGCGTGCCTCCATCCCCAAGACTCGGAAATTCTGGTTTCGATTGTGCCCCGAGTTGCTATCGTATAAGGGGGCATAATGTATGGAACGATGCATTTGCTAAGAGAAATCCAGTCCCTCGATTTGCCCCGAATACTCAGTTGGCTAAATGCATTGCATTGCAACACTATCCCTTCCGCTGCTAACTCGATTGATGCGATAATAGCCAAACAAACTCTAACGATATAGACTTGTGCGGGCGCAACTCCAGGCTCGCACGGCATCACGTCCCGGTATTCAAACGGGCCATATCCTCGCCCCGTCGGGAAGGTGCCGAGGCGCGGTGGTTCGCGTCCGGGTCATCCGGCTACGGGGGCGAGGCGGTGGTCCGGGCGGCCCCTCGGGGGTGGGGGCGTGGCACCCGAACCCTCCATTACATATTCCGTCGGATTATCCTCAAGGTTTTGTTAGCCGACATCAAAGACGTCCGCGTAAAAAGTATACCAATGTTTGGCGTATGGATAGCCCGCCTCAACAAGATGACGAGGTCCCCCAGCAGTCTGAGTAGAACAGTTTCCAGCAGGCTGACCAGGGCACTTATTAGTGGGCTTGCCAGGATACTTATCAGTGGGAGGGCGAGGGGAGGTCACATGCACGTACCCCACAGATGGACCGAGAGGCATGCGAGGGGATGTCACATCTTGGTGGAGACGTTTGGGATTATTACATGCAGATGGCCACTTCAGTATTTGATGCACCACAGTTTGATACAACTACTCAGTTATTTGTGACTCCAACATCGTCGGTGCAGACACAGGAGACTGATGAATTTGATCCATGTGAACCATTGCCAGGGGAGAGACCCGAGGATACAGTAGCAAGAAGAAATAGACTTGGTCTTAGGCCAAGGCCTTGTAGGTATTATGACAGGATGGCTAGAGACAGATAATGAAAATCTTGTACTTCTAGGTTTTATTATGCACGTGTTTTGAATCTCTTTAAAATTTATGTATTATAAATAAAATTACATCAATGAACTTATAACTTTTCTCAGAAAATAAAGCTTCTCAAAAAAATCTATGCCAATGCATTTATTCTCTTGGTAGCAAGAATAAAATTTCTGTTTGCAATGTTTGATATGCTGATATGAAACAAATACTACGTTTATATAGGTAACTTCGAAACGAACGTTAGACGAACGTTGAATATGAACGTTGAAAAAATGAAAGAGCCGTTGGACATAAACCAACTCCTGAACCAACACCATTCTATAGACCTAGACCCAATTTCAAACCCAAATAAAAACGAAACCATTTTCCATTCTATTATTTGTCTTTCTTCTTTACTTAGTCTTCTTCTTCTTCTTTTTCATATAAAAAAAAACTAAATTATCAAAATAAACTAAGTCTTAGATAACACAAAAAAAAATACTTTTTTTTCTTTACTTTTTTTTTTCTTATCAAAATAAACTTTAATATGAAAATAAACTTTAATATGAAAAAAATAGAAAAAACTAAGTAAAGAAGAAAAAAAAACTAAGTAAAAAAAAATTAGTTTTTTCTTTTTTTCTTACTATGAAAAAAAAAAACTAATATTTTGGTCTTCTTTTTTTTATATATATAAAAAAGTAACATAACATTTCTCACCCGACCGACCCCCCCCCCCCCCTCCTCCTAACCCGACTCCTCATGCGGGAGACTAGACTACCAATATGAAAGTGTTCATATATAAAAATGGGCAGTGGGACCCAAACCAAATCAAACCAAACCAAGCCACTCCTCACCCCACCCAACGGACCCACCTAACTGCTGCGGGCCCCACTGTTCATTTTTTGCCAACTCAGTTGGCGAAAAAACTGCTCTGTCCTACCGCGGGACCCACTCCTTCCTCGCCTAATTCTTACATATCTGTTTTCCGCCAACGCAGTTGGCGGACTGTTTCTTTATTTCAAATTTGGTTAAACTTGTTTCGTCTGCATTAATTCAATATAAATTATTTTTGCTAGAGTAAATTTTCTGAAAAATTATGTAGTAAAAATAATAATATAAAATTTAGAATCTAAAAAGTGGAGCTCCAACTTGATACTTAGAGCATCCATAGTGGGAGATATTTCTAGTACTACATTTGACTTTAGAGCTCCAACTTAAAATTTAGAATCTAAAAAATTTGTAGCACTCGAAGGCTGCAATGGACACTTGTGCATACTTGAAAATTGTTAGAATGCTACGAGACACTCCAGATTTGGAGCATGTCCTAGCTCCTCTACATTAATTGATGGGCACACCAAAAATAACCAAACAAGAAAAGATTAAAGAGGAAAAATATTACCAAACAGAGAAGAAAAATAAAGAAAAAAATAGGCATAAAAAAGAGGAGATTAATTTGGAATATTTATTTGGAGTGTACCATTGTGTGTCAATATCATGGGGACACTCTAAAAGTAATAATTTACACAATTTTTAGTAATTTAAAGTATATATTTTGAGTGTTCCCAATGTGGATGCTCTTATATGCTATTCTACAAAATGAGTTTCTACATTCTAAATATAGAAATTTTCAGACCGAAGCTATAACTCACGTGGATGGGATAAAATCATTATAGAGCTTCAATTTGACATTACTATTCTACAAATGAGCTCTTACATTCTAAATCTAGAATGTAGAGATGGGAATGAGCCTTACTATTGATGCTCTAAGAGCATCATTAGTAGATGTAGCTCAAAAATGCATCTTGAGATCCAAATTTATAACAAAAAAATAAATCTAGAATGAGTTGGGTCTGTATGGAATAATAGAAAATGATAAAATAATCTTTGGTCCAAAGGTTGTCGGTCAAAAATTAATGTGGTAAAAAAATAATGTGAAATCTAGAATCTAAAAAAATGGACTTATAATTGAGTCTTACTATTCTGCAAAACGAGTTTCTACATTCTGAATGTAAAAATTATGGGACCCAAGTTATAGCCCATGTGAGTGGGGGTTGGGACCATCATGGATTTCACTCCAATTGAGCCTTACTATTCTACAAAATGAACTCCTTTATTCTGAATCTAGAATGTAGGAATTTGGATGGCCTTACTATTGATGCTCTAAGAGCATCATTAGTAGATGGTTCTCAGAATTGCATATTGAGACCCAAAATTAAAAAAGAAAAAAGAAAAAAGAAGAAGAAGGTAAATGTAGAATGAGTTGGGTTTGTATGAGAATAGTAGAAAATAATAAAATAATTTTTTGTCCCAAAGGTTGTGTAGTCAAAAATTAATGTGGAAAAATAATAATGTAAAATTTAGAATCTATAAATTAGGATTCCAAATTGAACCTTACTATTCTACAAAATGAGTTCCTGTATTTTAAATATAGAAATTATGAGGCCCAAGCTATAGCTCATATGGATGGGTTGAAACCATATATCATGGAACTCCAATTGAGTTTTAGTATTCTACAAAATAAACTCATACATTTTGAATCTATAATCTAGAAATTGAAATGAGCCTTATTAATAGGCACACCACAGATATAGTACATCCATCGAGCTAAATTCAGACATTCCTTTAAACACAAATTTCAAAACCAGTAATGGCCTTGTACAACTCTAAAATCTGTTATATCTTTCTTTTTAATTGTCAAATATGACCAATTGGTCTTAAGTTTTTCTTCTTAGAATAATATAAATCAACCAAAAACCATAACATTTTTTGGAATTTTGGTACATTGGGTGTCTTTAACATGATATTGATTTCCATTCTATTTAAATCTCGAGTGTCGACTTGCATGATGGGCATTTGCGGATTTTGAAAAAAAAGTTATACCGCCAAAATCTTGTCTCAACTTTGGAGCTGGGCATTCAACTTGTCTACGTTGGAGCTGGTACCAAAATACTATAGATACATAACTCTCAACCATTATCATATTTCTCTAATTTTATAAGGATTGGGGCAGTTATAATTGTGCAAATTTGGACCAAATCGATACGATCCAAATTATATAAATCGGTTTTTAATCAAACTCATAGACTCCTCGGGTTGGGTCGATTTCTTAATAATCGAACGGTTTGGTTTCGGTCAATGGATTTGTAATATCAGAAACCGATGAAACTAAAACCAAACCAAACCAATCAATCGATGGACCTCATGTATTTTTGTTATTTTGTTTTGTTGTTTTTATTTGTAGATTTTTTTTCTTTTTGTTTATTAGAGAAGTGATAGAAGTGAGCCATTAGCAAACATGTGACAAATGAATGCTCAAAATATTTAATTTTTTGTTGATTTTAAATTTGTTGTGTTCAAATACAAAATCGATTAGCTGAGCCGAGCCAAGCCAAACCGAACTAAGGAGATCAGTTTCAAAATCGAACCGATCAGTTGGTTAGTTTGATTCAGCTGTCATTACAACCGAATAATTTCGTTTTGGCATCCATCGATGCACACTGCTAAGTGTAGTGATAAAAACTTAACGAGGACCAAAGTATCTGTAAAATTTGGTATAATTACTCAAAACAAAATCCTTTTAGGCATGGCTCGAACACATGATTCCTCCACCCCTTGGTGTGGAGGAATTATTGTATGTGCCAGGTGCAGTGCACCCTTCACATGTGAACCATTGAATTATCATGTGGATATGTATCCTCACAGATTCCTATACAATCTAATGGTTGAGAAGAAAAATAGTACACTGTGTCCGGTCCATACAATATTTTTTCTTTAGTGTGACTAAGCTCAGAAAAAGAAAAAGAAAAAGAAAAAGAAAAAGGTAATACATGATATATTACTGACGTAAGGGCAGTCTTAATTTTACGATTTAACTAGTACTAAATGCTTAAAAAATGTGACCATTTTCTATTATATAACATCTGATGTGACAGCTGCCAGTAGAGTTGATGTGCACCAAGAAATTTATTTGTATCACCTTAATAACTTCTAGGATTATGATTGGGGACATCCTGAAGTGATAATGATATGAATGTTCAGCCCCAATCGAACTCAGAGCTTTGGCTTCAATACTTTGACCAGTGCCATCATTTGCCTTTGCATCTAGGTCTCATTTTGGAGATATTTCCAAAATTATTCAGTGGGACATGCTTATTATCACGTGGTAGCGATGAATGATAAGTCCGTCCAATAATATAATTAATATATAATAATATCTTATTATTGTTTGATTTGTTGTTTTTGATATTATCATGTGACCAGCCTCACCATTTGCTAATACCACGTGGTGAGTCCGTCCAGCCGAATAATTTCTCCTCATTTTGCTGGAAAACCCCTTTCCAGCAGCTTTCAAAACCATCTTCATGGTTTATCTTTCATCAATAGTCTCAGCTAGTTTATTTAGGCATACAAAAACTGGGGCATTTTACGCCATTCTATGACAGTTGGCAAAGAATTCAACACCAGTGAGGATAACATTTTTGTGGCATGGCAACCTATGTGTTGATCATCTGTGGAACCACATTAATGTTATCGACACACAGGCTGCAACATCACATGATCAAATGGTATCCGCTTGGCATTATTGATTCTTACATCATGCAATGAAACTACAAATGACAACTATTGATACTAGTACAAACATAAGACTTGAAAGCAACATTCACATTTTCTCTGCACACTACTGAACAACTCTCTGAGGCCATGTAGCAAATTATAACATTTGGAACAGAGCTGCAGACTACCTCCAAGTGTTTGAAACTCATTCTGGTTTTTGAACATCTACCTGAAACAGGCATTCTTCTTTAAATTCAGCAAACTATACCAAAAGTGCAAATCTGAAACAAAGATAACATGGTATAATTCTTTTTTCCATTTATAACTTTCATCCAAGCATGGATGCAATTTTCTTATTATGAACTGATTTTTTTTTTAATTTACCCATAAAAGAAAAATGAAATTAAAGAAAGAAACTGAAATACATTGTACAAAGAGGCTAGACGTTAGTAAGAACCCTGCCATCAAGTCCAACACTGCGGAATGGAGCGAGCGAGCGAGCGAGCACACAACGGACCAACCAACAATCTCTAAAAGACGTCAGGATGGAAACGGCCTGCAATGGAGTTGCTTTGTTGTGCCTGCTTTAGATGCATGGCCAACGCATAGTTGCTTACCTGATCACAGCCATACATAAACCATCAAGGGAATATATTTATAAACAGTAATGATCAATTAAACAAATTCGCATGTGAAAGAAAATATCAAAAGCTGTAATGTAATACCTCTAGCTTAGCCAATTGTTCCTGATACTGAGCCACCAACTGCTTCAAATGAGGCAGCTCTTGGCTCTTTTCCTCATACTCCTTCTGACGCTCATGTTGGATTGTAACTGCTCGCTTCAGAACATTGTTTTCTTTGAGCAGTGTTTCTAACTGTTCTTTCAGCATTATATTTTCCTATATCACATAAAAAAGAAGTCGTCTGTAGTTAGGCTGGACAATCTGTTAATGGAGCTGATGTAAAAGAACAGGCTTATATGAAGATATTGAGCTGGTGTAAGGATAACTTTTGCTTGATAGCATGTTTCTAAGAGAAATTCAAGAGTACAACTACATATTACATATAAAAGAATGAAGCTACCTTTTGAAGTCTTTGAAATGCCTCGGTACTACCAGCATTGGCCAGGATGGACTTCTCTAATACGTCTAGCACTCGGGATGCACGCACCTTTGCATCATCTACATTAGAAGCAGCCATCATTTCTCTCACCAACACTTCCACCCATTCAGAACCATTCCTTGGAAGATTGTCCATACAAGCACCATTTGCAGAACCTGGCTCTTCCTTGCAATCGCTCGCCGTAGCACCTGAAATACCCCAATACACATCTTGCAGTATCAGCTAAAGATCAACTAAACATTATACAGTTAGATTATCTGCACAGTAAAACATAGGGACATGTACATGCATACATCTTTTACACAAACAACAAATTAATCACTTGCATCTATTTTATCATATTATTCCCATTGTCATCATCATCAGGGTTGCCTATGGAACATCAGAATGTTGTGTAAAAATTGGCAGTTTTCGTAAGGGACTGTCAACCTGACATCAATCCTCTCTATGTTGGTGCCAAATTCCTAGTAAAGTAGCTACGAGCATGAGAGAGTCATGCCATAAAACATAGACAGCTAGTTGGCGGTAGCCATATCTACCTATTGGCAATGAAGTTTAAGCTCAAGCAACCAAAGAGCACCCTTCAAGTTCCCCCACACTATCAAGAGTAGACAAAGAGGTAATAAGAATCAAGATGATACTAATCATATGCAAATGTATGAATCTTCAGGCTGGCTTTATCTTCTTTGTTTTCAACTTTCATTATGCATTTATCCATGTCGACGCAGAATCCTAGAATCCAGCAAACTTGAGAGCTTGGCTTGCACACAACTACATGAGGTGACAATATACCTATAAAGTAGAAGAGACAAACAGGTCAATTATGTCTAATGGTTTTAGCTTGAGGAGGTAACAGTGAAGCCAAGCAAATAAGTTTTTTTTTTCCTGCAGCATAAGCAAATGTAAGATGGTTTATGCCATTTTTTTCTCGTCTCTTATTTTCTTGACACATTTTATCCATGTCGACGCAAAATCCTAGAATCCAGCAAGCTTGAGAGCTTGGCTTGCACACAACTACATGAGGTGGCAATCTACCTGTAAAGTAGAAGGGAGTAACAGGTCCCAAGTCAATTATGTCTAATGGTTTTAGCTTGAGGAGGTAACAGTGCAGCCAAGCAAATAAGTTTTTTTTCCCTGCATCATAAGCAAATGTAATTTTCTCGTCTCTTTTATTTTCTTGACACATTTTAGGCTTTAGCCATGTTGACAAGGTATCCCCCACAATCCATCAAACATTGGGATCGGCTTGCACACAACTATAGGAGGTGGCAGTACTACCCAGAAATTCAAGATGAGATGTCACGTCCATTCTTGGGAGGTATCATATTAAAGGTTCAACAATGAAAACTAGTCGTGTCGATTGATCATGGCAACACGGATTAACTTATTGGGCCAGGATAAATTGTTACCTCCACAGTGGAGAATGATTCAATCAAGGAAGAACACAATAACTGTAATTACATCCACCTTTCCAGGTCACAAGGAGACATATAATGACTCACAAGGTGTATCCCAATAAAAAAATAATATTAACCACAAGCGAGAATGATGCAATCAAGGAAGAACACAATAACTGTAATTACATCCACTTTTTCAGGTCACAAGCACTTCCAAGTTCCAAGTTGTAAAGCATGTTGTTGCAATTCATACTGATTAAAATATTGTAACTATGATCTAATTTACTCTCCTGTATGAAGGTAAAATCTAAATTAAGAGGATAAGAAATAAAATAGTGTTTAATGACTCATAAGGTGTACATCAATCAAAAGAAGATTCACCATCCTGGTAGAGAGAGAGAGAGAGAGAGAGAGAGAGAGAGAGAGAGGGGGGGGGGGGGGGGGGGGGATACAATCAAGGAAGGACACAAAGTAATAAAAGATGAGATTGCAACATATTTGTGTCCCACTTTTTCAAGTTTAGTGTTTCCAAGTTGTAAGAGCACTGGATAAATTTCTCAGCTTCAAATTATTTAAATAACAAAGATATTATTATTAACTGATACAACTCTTATTACAACTCGTCCTGGTCAGAACTTTGTAACTACAATCTAATTATTTGTCTTCTATCAAGGTAGACTATCACTTACTGGCTTACAAAGAAGACAACCATAAGGAGCCACAAGGTATAATTCCATGAAAAGATACTTCACATCCTAGTAGCCAGGGGAATTATCAAGAACAAGAAGTAATAGATACGCTTGGAAGACTATGTTGTCCACTTTTTTTTTTTAAATCACTAGTTTTTCCAAGTTGCAAGAGCACACTATAGCTTTCTGAGATCAGAAGTATTTAACTAACAATGATATGCTTAGTCTCTTATTACAACTCATCCTGGATAAACCTTGTAATTATAAGCAACATTCTTGTTTGTTGGTGGACTGAAAGAGAGTGTGGTGGGGTGAGGTGAGGTAAGGTAATGTAAGGTAAGCATTGAGAACTTTTGAAGAGTTGCTTAATTTGGTCAGACAAAATAGAAGATTTGACAGGTAATGCTGGGGCATACAGAAAGGAAAAATGTTATCTATGACTATGGGACACAATTATAATAGACAAGGACGCACGGAACTCCAAAAATACGTGTCGTGTTCGTGTCAGACAAGTATCAGACACCCCATGGCCACTCCAAATACACTAGGACACACCAAAATAGGTGCCGAATCCGCACCACCATCCAAAATGTGTCATGTCTTATCCATGTCCATGCAACATAGATGATGGATGACTCATCACTAGGAATAAAAAAAAATTCTCTGTATGATACAAACTTCCAGCTAGACCAGAAGTCTCTCTAAGATTTTAGTCTTCTTTATAGATCTTAATTCTTAACATCACCTTAGCTCATATATTAGGATGCATGAACACTAAATGTTAATTACAAGTACATTAAAGGGTGTGTCACAGGAACAAAAGTGTAAAACAGGCAATGCTCTTAAAGACACCTGAGGCATTCACCTAGGCGACAAGGCGAGAGGTGATGCGACCCTTTGCAGCCTCTAAGTGCACCAGGCATCGCAGGGTTAACAAGGCAACATCCAAGAACATGCCTTAGCCGGGAGAAGGCTCATAAGACAGTTACCTTATTTACAGTTGCCCTATCCCAGCAACTTTACCTATTTGTCCTTCATTTAAACATGGAATAATGCATGTAGGGTTTAATAGTAAATTGAATTGCATCCAAATAAATAAATAAATAGATAAGGTCAGCAATTTTACCTATTTATCCTTCATTAATTGATTGCATCTTAATTATAATATGCAATTTGTGTTTGTTGTTAGTCTTGATTTATTGATGATCCTAACCATTTTTTGAGTTTTGAATAGCCTGATTAGTTTGGCATGGGTTTTTTAACTTAGCGTCGAGAACCTTATGGCAATAGGAGACCTTAGGGCCTCAAGGCTGTCTCGACAACTTAACAACACTGAAACTAGGTTGTCACAAGAGCAAAGATAAGGAGAACTACAAGAGCTAAGTTTGTCTTTTGGTTGCAAACCGAGTGAGAGAAGGAAATGAAATAGGGTCCTGAAGAAAACAGGTCCCGTTTCTACAGGTTCCCGCCTCTCTGTCCTTTCTTTCCCTCACATTCTACAGCCTAAAGGTAGGAGCTTTGCTGGAAGCCCCGATCTAAGTTACTAATTACTACTATTAAACCCTACTTGGGATATAAAACTAATGATGCAATAGATGTGAAAATGCAAATTAATCTTGATAGGCTTGTATAGACACCGACATTGCACCAATAGTCCTTGGGAGGACCGTATTGTATCCATATCCAATATATATTGAACATGATACTTCTTTCACACTCCACTTAGATATGACTTGCGCACATCTAAGGCTCCAGTAAGTATTATATTAGTAATGGACTTTAGTCCCACAATAGGTAGAGTAATAGAGAGAGGGGTTAGCCTCTCCTATATATATGTAGTCTTCTCATCAATAAAAATTATCATATTAATCTCCTCTACATGGTATCAGAGCCATAACACATCCAACCCTCTCCCTCTCCAACTAAAAAAAGAAAAAACCTAACCCTAGATCACCCCCCCTCTCTCGCCCCTCCCCCGCCCTGCGCCTCCCCCTCCCTTCCCGCGCCCTCAGCCCCCCCCCCCTCTCCGCCCCCACCGATACCATGCCTGCACCAGCCTCATGCCCCTGCTCCCCTCCCTGCTATGGCTGTTGTCGCTGTCCTGCCGCCTCCCTCGGCCCCTCCTGCCCCCGCGCCTCCACCGTTGCTTCGTCCAGCGACCCTCCCCCCTAGCCATCACTTCGGAGAATGCGGTTGTCCAAATATCTGACTGACAACCCTCCGGCAGATATTGATCCCATGTTTGAACAATGGGAGACAGATGATAGTCGATTGTTTACACAGTTGATGAATTCAATGGAACCATCGGTGAAAGACATGATTCATAATACAGATTCCGTGAAGAAAACATGATTTATCTCGTATTTATGACTCGGTCGTTGGCGTATACCGAGCAAATCAGGAAGACAAATCTCATAAGGACCACTTTCGGGCCTTTAAGACTATTACTGATGAGGTCGACCGCGTATTACCTCTCACAACGGATAGCAATGAAGCGAGGGCTCACATGAGCAGCTTCATGTCATGGCATATCTTGCCTCTCTCCGCCCTGATGCGGACTCAGTTCGCGCTCAGATCATTGCTGGATCTGATGTCCCGTATCTGATGGAAGCTCACTATCGTATCCTACGGACAACGAAGGTCGTTGAGACCACTCCGAATGATGCTCCTGCTGATCGAACTACTCTTAGTGCAATTCGTGCTGGATTCTGTGATTGTCGTAGAGGACCCCGTGGTGGCCAGAATGTTGGCCGTGATGGTGGACGAGGCAATGGTGGTCGTGATGGAGGGAGACCGTACACATGTTTCAACTGTGGTCTGCAAGGCCATTTTCAATGGCAGTGTCCTAAAGCTCCTGCAACAAATGTTACATCCGATGCTCCTGATGAAGAAGGACGTTCCGTGCATATGAATGCAGAGTCATACGCAAAGTTTATTGACTTCCAAACTCAACGTCGTGGTGAAGCTTCGACTTTTATATCCACAATCGGGTACTCAGAGGCGTATGTGGTAAAGTCGAAGCAATGGGTAATTGACTCTGGTGCATCTGCCCACATGACAGGCGACGCAGGTTTGATACGCGATTATGTATCGGTGGGTCGTATGTCTGATATTATTGTTGCCAATGGTGGTTCCCTGACAGTCCGTGGCAGAGGAAGTGCTCGTCTTTCTTCAGGACTGTCACTCAATTCTGTCTTACATACACCTGGAAACCCATTCAGTTTACTTTCGATTAGTCGGCTTACTCGCGACATGCATTGCTTGTTAACATTTTTTCTTGATGGTTGTGTTTTTCAGGACCTAAAGACTGGAAAGACTGTCGGTAGGGGACGTGGCATGAGGCTTGTACTTGTTTGATGCACCTTCTTCTGTTGCATGTGCTGGTATGAATCTCGATCCCTTCGAGCTACACTGTCAGTTAGGCCATCCATCTTTACAAGCTCTCCAGAAAATGTACCCATCTTTAGATATTCCCGCTTCTTTTCATTGTGAATTGTGTCGTTTGGCTAAACATCACTGGGTTCCCTGTCCGGTAAGTCAAAATAAATATGCATCCGCTCCTTTCGAGTTGGTGCATTCTGATATATGGGAACCAAGTCTGGTTGAATCGATGATGGATTTCAAGTACTTTGTTACCTTTGTTGATGACTATTCACGTGTCACGTTTGTCTATCTGATAAAAAATTGCTCCGAACTATTTGAAATTTGGTACAATTTTTATGCGAAAATCAAAAGACAATTTGATGTTCCGATTAAATGTCTTCGAAGTAACAATGGTCGTGAGTATATGTCTCATGAGTTCAACTCTCACCTATCTCGAAATGACATCATTTACCAAACTTCTTGTCCTTACACACCACAACAGAATGGTGTGGCCAAACGAAAGAATCGTCATTTCTTGGAAACAACGCGTGCTCTTATGTTTCAGGCACGTGCTCTCAAAAAATTTTGGTCGGATGCAATACTTACGGCTTGTTATCTTATTAATCGAATGTCATCATTCGTATTCAATGGTGCTACTCCTTTTTTCGGTTATATCCCGAACAAGAGCCGTTTTCTCTACCTCTCAAAATTTTTGGTTGCTTGTGTTATGTTCGGAATACCCGACCGACTCTTTCTAAATTAGACCCTAAGGCAATCCAATGTGTTTTCTTGGGTATCCTGAGGATCAGAAAGGATATCGGTATTTTTTTTCCTGTCTTGAAGAGCTATTTTTTCTCTCGGAATGTTACCTTCGTTGAAACAGAGTTTCCTCCACTTCCACAAACTACAGATCCAGTACACCAAGTTTATCCAGAAGATGATTTCTTGTTGTTTCTTGTTCAAACACATCAGCACACTATAAGGGTGCCCTCCCCTACCGAGCCAGTATTCCGGTCCGATGGTCCGCAAATATCGATTCAGTCAGCACTGCAGTAGCCCAACCGAGCGTCACATATAATGCCCACGGTCACAGAGTCATCCTCCTCCTCTAGCTCGACTGATCCACCATCTCGACCTCGTCGTACCTGTCGTGATCATACCTTGTATGTTGAAAACTACAAAGGGCTCGTGAGCAACGCTCAGTCCTCGATAGCTACTATTGATGGGATTCAGATTCCTAATCCTGCCGAGGAGGGTCTTAAACATCCTGGTTGACGTGCTGCTATGGAAGAGAAGATGAAAACGCTTCGGGAGCCAAACTTGGGATTTGGTAGATCTGTCGCCTGGTAAGTAGGAAGTATGTTGCAAATGGGTGTTCACGGTCAAAGTAAAACTGGATGGAACTCTTGATCGACTAAAAGCTCGATTGGTGGCTAAAGGATATTCTCAGATCTATGGTGAGGATTATTTTGAGACATTTTCCCCAGTTGCCAGGATGATCTCTGTACGAGTTCTCTTGGCCTTAGCTGTTCGCTATGACTGGCCCTTACTTCAGCTGGATATCAAGAATGCATTCTTCCACAGGATTCTTGACGAAAAAGTGTATGTGGTGCAACCTCCCAGGTTCGTTACAAGGGAGGATAAAGTGTGTCATCTGAGGAAGGCCCTCTATGGTCTCAAACAATCACCCTGTGCATGGTTTGGTCGATTTACACATGTTATCACTCAGTTTGGCATGTGTCAATAGAAGAATGATCATTCAGTATTTTACCGACAGACATCAGCTGGAAGGATACTACTTGGTGTCTATGTTGATGATATTGTGATCATGGGAGACGACAGTCAGGGCATTGCATGACTAAAAAAGCTTCTGGAAGAACAGTTTTAGACCAAGGAACTTCTTGGGTGTTGAAATCATACGAAAAAAGAGGCACATTGTCATGTCTCAGAGGAAGTATGTACTAGACATACTAAATGATGCAAGAATAATGCAAGCCAAGGGAAAAATGTCGCCAATGGACCCAGGAGAAAAATTACTCTCCGACTAAGGGGTACTGATGACTAATCCAGATCAATATCGTCGAGTGGTTGGAAAACTCAACTACTTGGCAGTTATGATTTGTCCAGATATTTTCTTTGCAATCAGTGTCGCAAGTAGATTTATATCTTCTCCACGAGTTCCACATTGGCAAACAGTTCTCAAAATTCTGCCTATCTAGTCCAGAATCCTGGAAAAGAAATTCGCATGGAGAATCAGGATCATACAAATGTTGAATGCTTTACCGATGCTGACTGGGGTGTAAGCTTGATGGATAGACGATCTATATCTGGTTACTCGGTATTTATTGGCAAAAATTTAGTATCGTGGAAGAGCAAGAAGCAGAGTGTGATCGCAAGATCAAGTTCCGAAATAAAATATCGAGCTATTGCTCATGGCACAACAGAGGTGCCATATCTGAAACATCTGCTACAAGAACTGGAAAAAGAAGCATGATCTAAAGCAGCAGATATGTGGTGTGATAACCAGTCTGCTATCCATATTGCTACCAATTCTGTGTTCCATGAAATGACGAAGCATATTGAAATTAGCATTCACTTCGTCCGTGATGAGTATAAAAAGGGGATAATAAAGTTTTATCATGTAAGGACCAGTGATCATATAGCTGATATCTTCACAAAGTCTCTTCTGGGTCCTCGGGTTCAATTCCTGTGTAACAAGTTGAGTATGATTGACATATATGCTCCAGCTTGAGGGAGGGTGTTAAGTATTATATTAGTAATGGACTTTAGTCCCACATCGGGTAAGAGTAATAGCGAGGGATTAGCCTCTCCTATAAAAATGTAGTCTTCTCATCAATAAAAGTTATCCTATTAATCTCATCAATAAAAGTTATCCTATTAATCTCCTCTACAGCTCCAAAGAGATCCAAAACATTTTTGGCATCTCTGATCATACAAAACATAATTGAGGTATGAGAAGTAACATATTGTTGACATATTTTTACAGAGAATCCTACTTAGAACTTTTTTTAAGTATAGATATTATTAAGATCTAACGTATAAAAATATGTATATAAATATGTTTTCATGTGTATTTTTTTTCCATGTGTACATATAATTGCATCCATGTCGCACCTATATCCTAAGTTTTTCTACAAATGTTGTGTTCTGAATCTGTATATTGTCCATATCTAAATCCACATCTGCATCTATGTGAACTAGATATACAACCATCATTAATCATTTGGTGGTTAACCATCACCAAGTCGAGATGTCAGCATCTCAATGACCATTGTCAATAACTAATTTCTCACCGGAGGGAAACAAGTGAACAAGATGCCGAAGCTGAATGGTTACAGAGCAATGACAATACAGTGCAATGACATTTTTTTTTCATTTTCTTCATCAGCTAAAAGAAAGGTAAGTATGCTAGAATCAAGAAATGGAAAGGGAAGGAGATAACAGAAAAAAGTGATAATAAAGTGACTTGGTGTCCATATATGAATCCATGTCCGCATCTAGGCGACCTAGATACACAACCATTGTTAACCATTCGGTAGTTAACCATCACCAAGTCCCTTCTGGCATGTATTGCTACGAGATGTCAGCAGCTCATCAACCATTGTCAAACTAATTTCTTGCTGGAGGGAAACACATGACAAGATGTCGAAGCTGAATGGTTATAGTGCAACGAACTTCTTCTTTTTCATTCTCTTCATCATCTAAAAGAAAGGTAAGTATGCTATACTCAAGAAGTGGAAAAGGAAGGAGATAACAGAAGATAATAAAGTGACTTAGTGGGAGCTTCAGATGATCACCAAAAAGTTATTTTACCAAGACCCGTGAGCACCACGAGCGTTAGCATGCTAAACAACAGGAAACTAGATACCTAATTCACTATCTGTAGATGAATGACGATGCTGCATGCCAAGTCTACCACAACGGGAAAGTAGTTATCTAATGTTGAGCTCGGGAGTTCCATCAGATTCTAGCAAATTAGAGAAATATCCACTTGTGTAACGGTAAAGGGATTCAGATACCATCACTGTAAGTAACTCGTTCCTTCTCAAACTACAAACCTGACAGAAGTAATATAAAATGGCTAACCATGTGATGTTGAAATATAAAATGACTGACCATGGTGATGTTTAAGTACACAAACAGGCACTAGAAAGAAAAGAAAAAAAAAAATAACTAAGCACCTCATTAGAATATAACTTAATCAGATGGTGACAACTGAACATATCCACCCCTACAGCCCAAATCACTCTTTCCTTGCTTTGAAAATATAACAATTCAATAGACCACTAGCAAGCTACACAGGAAGAATGTATAAACAACTGGTTAAAAATACAAAAATAATCATCCTGCAAAAGGTTGACATATAAAGAACACCTTATGTACAGATGATGCTAGATAGATATGCCCATTACTATAAGTAATACAGGAATTATTAATCTTCGTAAGGTTAGAGTCCAATTCCGCCAATACAAACAGTCTAATTGATGACCTTATAGCTTGTAAGTCTTTGGCATTATCCAAATCATATCAAGATAGAATCCAAAAGAGACTAGAATCACAATATAGATCTAATGACTTCGAAAGTAAATGAAATTGAGAAAGTTTTTGACATTCTGTAGTTGTGGAAGGATAATTCAACATCAAGAACTTGCTAATTATGTAGGAAAAAAAACTGCAATACAAAAGCACGAAAGCATGCAGTCCACATCATTGTCATTGTCACTAGACCACCTCCACCAAAATAATATCATCTACGATGCAAAAAACTTTATTGATAAGCTAAACACTATATTGATAAGCTTCTAGAGAAAGATTGAACCAACTTTCTATGCATGCCAGATTGATCATACTATGGAGCAACTAGCAATAAATGGACATGAAATCATGTGATCCAAGAAAATAATATTAGCTAAGGAGCAAAACCAAATTGACAATCTTCTACAGAAAGATCAGCCAAATTGTTGTTTGATCATACTAGCTGTGATGCATGGACGGGTATACATGGAAATGAATATATATATATATATATATATATATATATATATATATATATTCAATTCAGATTCTCCCATGCAAAAGAAAAATTATTAGTCTTGAAATATTATCTATTTATGTTGATCAATACAATTTAAAATTTTAAACTGTTTATTAAAATATCAATTGGATGTTGTTTGCTTATTCATATGTAGTGCAAAATGGTACAGGATCAAAATGTCAGTACTCAGTACCAGGTAATGTTGTCTGTAGATTTGTGGCTCCAAATGCATCTGCATCTCCCAAATGCTGAATGCATGTTTTAGTTTCGGCGTCAAATGTAGTTGTAACACAAGCTATGTTTCCTTCAGCCGATTCCAAACACAGGCCATTCAAACTCCTAATAGCCGAATCTAAATCATTACCAGATTCTTCAAGCACTCTCTCAAGAAGCTGGAAGAATACATTGTTAACATTATCAGCGACAGATTGCATATAATCTAAAGATTACAAACTAGTCTTTACCAACCAGAAAACATAAGCTCATAACTAAAGGACCAAAGAGTAGAGTATTAACATTAGCAACACTTACTGTAGTCATGTAAAAGTTCAATATGATACTATATACTATCTTGATAATAATTTCAAAGGCTGAAAGCTAAATGCTAAAAGTAGAAAATTTACATAACACAATGTCATACAGTAATGGTTGGTTATTGTAATTGGAATCCAATGAATTGGTCTCTACAATTTGGTTAACTTTAGTTTGGAAATTGAAAATCACTAGGGAATCTTAATTTCCAACCATATATACAAATTTGAGGAACTAAAATTCAGGCAGTAAAAAAGAACGAACTTAAATTCAGTCATTATGAATGAGCTTGAATTCATGCATCGCATGTGTTAAATGTGTCCAATGAGTAGACTATTAACATTAGCAAGTACTCTTACTGTAAGAATCATGTAAAGTTCAATATGATACTATATACTATATTGATAATAGTTCAAACTTCACATAGAAAATGAAGGTATAAATCGGCAAGATCAAATGCTGAAAGCTAAATGCTAAAAATATAAAATTTACATAACACAATGGCATACAGCAATGTTTGGTTATTGTGTGGAATCCGATGAATTTGTCTCTACAATTTGGTTAACGTTAATTTTGAAATTGAAAATAGCTAGGGAATCTCAATTTCCACTTCTGTATACAAATTTGAGGAAGTAAAATTCAGGAAGTAAAAAAGAAGGAAATAAGATTCAGTCATTATGAATGAGCTTGAATTAAGTGAATTGCATGTGTTAAAAGGTGCCCGAGGTAACTTTGCCTCCTAGATAAAAAAGATAGTTATTAATCAAAAGTTTCTCCAGTCATTAATATTTCGGATGTAATCCAATCTGTCAAAATGAAAAGGTGATTGTATCCACAATTCATGCCAGAAACATATTGAACAATTTCAAATTTGATTCATTGAATTGTATTATGCCAAATAAACACATGGAATTGGAATTACAATTACATGATCTCAATTAGTTGAATTTAAATTAATAGCAACAAGCAGGCCTCACTAAATATCACCATTTTTTATTTTGAGACAGAAAGTTACCATGGTCAGATAATTCATAAATTAGGAATTCTGTATTCCTTTCGGTACACAAAAGGTGGATTTGTTATTCCCAAGTGGAAAAGCTCAAAGAATCTGTCGAACCAAACAACATGAATTGCTCTAGTTCCTTGAATCATAACTAAATACACCCTAACTGGCCTATGTACATGAAGATATTATAATCAATGTCTACATTTTCTAGGATAAATTGAAACCGTCATAATGTTGTAAAAATTCCAAACAAACGTATAATATTATGTTTTACTCCATTTGTTGGGGATCCATTAAAATTTCCAAATTTCCGATGTTTCTGCCTTAGATGCATAATTTATCTTCATTTGCCTCGACCATTTTATCTGATAAACCACAAATTGCAGCACTACTAGTGTGGTCATGCAGGCTCTCTATGTAGGGTATTCTGATTCAAATCACACATCGGATGACAGCCTCATTTATCTTATTAATTATTCTAAATGCATGAAGCAAGTTGTTTAAAGTGGAACCGACATAGTATGTCTATGTAAAATCATTGCATCTACCAAGAGCTTTTTATCAACTCAAAATTTCTAATATGCCCATTATGTAAAAACAATAAAAAAATCATTGTACCTACAATTTTTTTGCATCAAACATGTAAAAGTTCAAATTTTGAAAAACTTCCATTAAGAAAAACTGATAAAAATCATTGTATATACTAAAAACATGCATTGAACTAGTCAAAATCAGAAATTTAAATATAACCATTACCAAAAAAACGACAACCTCCCTCCCCCCCCCCCCCCCCCCCGCCCCCCCGCTGGAAGTAAGTTGAGAGAGACCCATTATGCAGAAAAACACAAAACCAATCAAACGTGCATAAAAACTTGTCAAAATCAAAATTTTGAGGCAAGCCCATCAAGTAGAAACACACAAAACCAATCAAATTTGCATGCAAAACTCGTCAAAATCAAATTTTGAGAGAGACCCACTAAGTAGTAACACATAAAACCACGTCAAAATCAAATTTTGAGAGATATCCACTATGTAGAAACATATAAAACCAATCAAACTCGCATCAAAATCAATTTTTTTTTTAGAGAGATCGGATGAGACCTGGGGGTTCATGTGGGGGAACATGGACTGCAGGCGGGCGAGGGCGGCGGCGTCGAAGGAGAGGGGGCGGGTAGGGGAGAGGGAGGAGGAGTAGCGTCGGATCCTCTTGTTGGTGTTGTTCTGGTGGTTGAGGATTGGGTCTTCGAAGAAGGAGGAAGGGGATCTCTTGCCGTAGACTATTGCAGACATCTCTGATGGGAGAGGGGACTCGAGCGGGGCCTACGGAGCTCACTCCCCCAACTCCGACGAAGACTCCGATGATGTTGATGATCGATGATTGATCGATCAATCGATCGATCGATCGACCGGCTTATTGTTGTTTATTTTGTTGAGATTTCTCTTCCATAGAAATGAATTTTGGGCGAAGAGAGAGAGAGAGAGAGAGAGAAGAAGAGGCGTTATTGTTGTGGCTTTGGTGGAGAGACGGCTTTGGTATGGCGCGTCTCATGACGTCCACGCTCTTATTAATATTCGGAAGAGGAGGTTTTGGTATTGAATCATGAGAGAGAAAAAAATCATGAGAGAGAACGTTCTACCTAATTTGGTCCAACTGACATGTGGGCCATGATATATCCTGGGCCCCATGAAAATAAAAAAGAGAATAATATAATAGAATTTGTTAACATTTGTCCCAACGGCTAGAAAATTATGGATAATGATACGATTACAACTGTAATATTCCGCAACCGTACGGTATATTATGCTGAGTCAGATTAAACGAGACAATGGTTGATTATATTTCGATTTGTTAGATTTAGAAGCAAGTATTGATTTGAGTTGGTTTCATGTGCAGATCGCATGCAGAGTTCGATGGAATCAGGTGTTCGTTCAGAGCAGTACTGGGATAGCGAGATTGGAGCGATAATGTTGTCTTCCTTAGTCCGATCGGTCGGATGATTTGAAGAGGACGGCCTGATCGCACGGTCATACCAATTGAGTATATCGTGTTTCGCATTAGACCACGGATTCAAGAAATCGGCCGTATCAATAAGGCATAGTGCTTAGCGGATTCAGACTTGGTGAGTGGGCTCTGTCCCTTCTCCTCTACTCATTCATGCCTAATAATATGGAACACACGTAATGGTTTGAACACTTAAAACTGGAACATTGGAATCACCGCAATGTGGCGTGCATAGAGTGTGCGTCCTTTGGGTGGATACATTTTGTGGCTTGAGTTGGACTTGCGTTGGGCAGTTGGAGTTTTAAGTGGATCATCTTGGTTGGAGAAGCGAAACGTTTCATCGGATGGGCGAGCGAGCGTGCATCCGTGCACGAGTATCAAGTTGGAACACTTTGTCAAGCAAAGTTTGCAGCTATGGTTCAAAATCGGACAATTGTATCGGAGAGGGCATTGTGTCACTGTTGGGACATTGTGCCACGGAGCTTTCGGAGCGAGGGATGTTGCACCAATTGGAGCACTGTGTCGAGGAGCGGCATGGTGCATAATGGAGATAACTTGAGATGGTGCCTTGAGCTATAAATGGAGAATGGTTATGGTGATTAGATGGATCAAGTCGAGTATCGTTTGGTGGAACGATAAGACACGATTCTCTTGTCATACCTACATGGTTGGAGTTTGCATTGGTTAGACAATCTGTTGCGCACAAGGTTTGGTTTTCTCGCACGGGATAGGCTCCGGGGCACCGGGACCGTTCGGCCATGGAGGAAACAAATAGTAACGTACTTTTGGACACGGTACTGGCAGTTCGAGACGACCAGGAGGGCTAGCTACTCAGCGCTGGATCGGATCAAACTGCAGTTGGATAGTCCTTTATGGCTTGGCTAGTGACCTTTATATAGATAAGAGTTCGTTCAGTTTGGTTTGTGCATTCGTGTAGGTGGCGCCACCTTGCCCCGGGAGAGAGTGTGCGCATCGATGTTTGGGTTGCGAGGCTTAGATTGTGGCGTGATTCGATAGATTGGAGGCTTAGAGAGCGATGTGGATCGATAGGTTCACGCTTTGCTTCGGATTTGAGTAGAACGAATTGCATACTTAGTTTTCTTTCAGTTGGATATAATTGCTAATATATTTGCTTGAGTTGAATGTGTTTGCCATTAAATACGAAAGTTGGAAAGAACTTGATTCAATAGAACAAACTAAAGAAAGTACAAAGAAAAGTCTTAGCAGACAATCTAAGTACAAAGTTATTTTCTGGGGTGACAATGGAAGGTTAGGAGTGTAGAAACTCAATTTACTCCATGAACGATCTGATGCAGAAGTTTTTCTCTCTTGCTTGAGTATAGATTTGCAGATAGTCAGCCTTGTTTCTTGGTATGGTCTCTCTCTAAAGAAGAAAAAGTCGACCTTTAGAACGTTCGAGTTGCTCATATTTATAGCCATCGTGTTGATGGGCTATGAGTGTCGCATAGACCTCTATTTGGTGGCCGCATGTCATACCCCAGTCCCAAAATACGTAAAACTAGAAATACGTAAGCATGCCAGCCGTATGGATATGGAGACTCCAATATATGAAAACCATAAAACATACGTACGATGTAATATGAACAATAATTCACAAGTGGTATATATTTGTCACAAGTCACAGGGCATAACTAAATCTCATCCACAAAGTAATCATAAAAAAATAAATAAACAATCAACTATATAACTGAATCAAGTACAAAATGCTTGATAAGAACAAGTAGTTGGATGGAGACAAATCCACTACCAAACTAAAATATAAAAAAAACAAAATAAGTACATCTAATGAACAATGAGGCTCGAAGAGAAGGCCTCCTCGAAAGAGAACAAAGTAACAAGTCCTGATCCGTGCTCCTGCAATAGTCATGATCGTCTACACCCGGAAAGGGACCAGGTCCTCAGAGGGACGTAACAAGATACGTAAAAGCATGCGAATAAAGTACTGAAAAATAAACATCCAAGGGTCGCCTAACCATCTATGTGAATGCACTTTGAGAACAACTTTCCAACACGTGGGCTATCCGGCTAAAATGGGATTGGCATGATTCTATCGGAGATTCAGGGGCCTAAAAAGCATATCGTCTTTTGAACGCCAGAGGCCGCCTGATAATAATAATATATATAGTGGTCATCATGACCGCGCATCTCCGACGGAGCGTGCGGGTTACACAAGGAAAGTGCAAAGGAGCCCAAACGCCTTACTCATTGTCCTCCCCACGCCATGCTCTAAGCATATCATATCCATGACACGATGAGGCATCTAATAACTGTCAAGGCTTCTAATTATGCAAATTCTATCAGCAGTTATCCCTATCCGTCGCACATCCCATACGTACCGATGATCAGCCGAATACGCAAGTTCATGTCCTACATGAGACTCACATTCGTGTAACAACTTTGTCATGACCAATGATACATAAAAATGCCTCATGATAATGGGGCGGTCTCATAAAGCTAGGTAAACATGCATATATATAATAAAAACAGAAAACGACGCCACCGTTGATGCACCCAAGTTATTCTTGGACGCGCAGTTTATATAACAGTTAAAATATATGAACTAAATGACAAAAATAAAATACATGCACCATATAGAATATAAATCACAGTACAATAGTAAGGTATACTTGCCTGACAAGAAATCTGCATAGTGTAAGCATCCAGATGTCGAGTACAGAGGATCAGAGACTATGGTCTCCGAATGAACGTCTCCGGATGCTGAAATAAATATCACCAACGTTCCAGGAATAAGCGAGATAGCTAAAAAACACTACCCTTTCGTCCAATTTGGACACAGGGGCAAAACGGTAATTTTGGGTCAAAGTGGGTCCACATGTGGACCACTTTGCACCGAAAAGCGTGCCAGAGATAAAGGTCTCTAAATAGAAAAAATTATAGGTCAAACAAATTTTAAATGTCGATACGAACTCAACGGTATGTCCAATTTTAGATTTCGGTGAGTCGATCAAAAATTTGCCCTTAAAGTCAAACCGTGGGGCCCACAAATAGGCGACTTGGTCAACTGTCTCAGAACTGCATGAAACTTGGTTCACAGGACCATCGTGATACCACGAATCTAATGGTGTAAGTTTTGTCGTATTCCGACAAGCGTACACAAAATGGGGTGGTATTTTGCAAAAGTCGCGATACATGAACTTTTTACGGATACGGGTTGATTCTGACGCGCACACACGTCCGATTCAACTTTCGCGAAAGCCCACATGTCAGGATATACCATACGCGCCTTTTGGTGCAATTGGTACACGATGAGGCGGTCTCATTTGGCGGGGCGCACTCCGTATCACAAAATTTTAGTTTTTAAATTATCAAGTTTTTGGTCGTTTTGGAGGTCAAATAATTTAATACATATAACAAATTAATAAAAACTAAAAGAACAGAAAAAATTTCGGTTATATTGGAAAGAAAAACCCTTCAATTAGTTTTTAAAAATATTAAACATGTTGATGGCAAATTGGGTGTGAACATGGAGGTTTGGATTGAAGTTTCTGGACTGTTTATGGTCAGTTTTTCGGCCATTTTTCGGTCGAATTTTCAACCAATCCAGGGAACGAAAACTCGTCCCGCTTGAATAAAAATCCTAGAGGGTTAGGTTGTGAACATACACGGACAAATCGCTCGAGAAAAGGACGAGAGATGAGAGAGATACATAACCGTGAAGATTGGACGATGGACTGTACTGCTGTGCACTCGTGCGCGCGGCGCTGGGGGGCGGGGGTCGCCGGCGATCGCTCGTTGGGGGCGCGGGGCTGGGGTAGGGTTAGGGTTAGGGTTTGAGAGATTAGGGTTAGGGTTTGATTTTGGTTTTGTTGTCATTTATATATATATATATATATATATGTCACAGTGGGTTGGGGGGGGGGGGGGTGAGGTCGCGAGGAGGAATGTTTGCTGTGGGGTTTAGGCTATGGTGGGGGGGGGGGGAGTTAGTATTAGGTTTAAGGAATATGTTTAGTTTAGGTTAAAGGGTTTTAGGGTTTTTATATATTTTCTTTTTCTTTTTCTTTTCTTTTCTTTTCTTTTCTTTTCCTTTTTCTTTTTCTTTTATTATTATTATTATTATTATTATTATTATTATTATTATTATTAACTATATATTTATTAACATATATATATGAGGTTAAAAATTCCAAAAAATAATATTTGCACACAAAATAAATTCTAGAAAATTACTTTGTAAAGTTTTAATAAATACTACACTCAAAATATTTTATGAAATATTTTATAATTAATAATTAGATATTTATTTAGTTATATAAATTAGATAATTATATCAATCAATTAACTAAGTAATTAATTAAATGATTATCCACAAAATAGGTAATAGTAAATAATATGCACATCTATAAAAAGAAAAAAATGTCTAACTTGTCACGGAGAATTATGGGATGCTAAGTGTAGAAAATTGGGGTAGAAAAATAATCACAAATAAATTATATATAAATTACCTAAACAATTAACAAATAATCTATGGTTGTTATACTAATGTCATACTAATACCAAGGGATCGAATTTCTGTGCCATGAAAAGATCATACAGGTAGTGTCTCTTGTGTAGGCTATTTCCTATGAAGGACGATACAGGTTTTGGGGCCATCCTATATTATTAATGTCCAAACCACGGTCAAATGTCATAATAAAAATTATTGGATTTTAATTGATTAAAAAAATAATCTAAAACAAATACAAGAAATATAAAATACACACAAGATACCTATTTTTGGTTGAGGAAATTTACAATCTACCCAACTTAAAAGAATTTTGTCCTCGAAATTAAAAATAAGGCATGATTTGCTAAATCCTTCGCATTCATATATAAGGCAAGTCTATCACAATCTCTTCCAAAAATTTAAATGACAGAATCTATTCAAATACATCGCAATCACTTCAAAACTAAAATAATCACTGTTCAAATCAAAATTAAACCAATCGTAATCTATTCTCGATTTTTAAATAATCAACATCCCAATCTAATTCAATCTATATGACATCTTCAAGATTTAAATAACCCACATCAAATTTTTACATCACGATCACCAACTATCATAACCTCCTCTAGATTTTAAACAATACACAATTCTAATCAAATCTTATTCTTATTTTCAACTTATGAATTTTTGTACTATTCAAATTTTAAATTCAACTTCCATCCTCAATATTTTAAATAGGTGATCCAACAATCAAAATTTAACTTTTACTTCAAATCATCAAATTGTAAAAAAAAAAATTGAACTCAATTCACCAATGTTTATGTTTAGAGTTCTATTTATTTTTCTCAAGATTTAAATCGTTGATTCAATCCCCAATATTCAAAATTTAAATCATGTGCTCAAAGTATAAATATTTGGTCCGCAATATCGAGATATCAAAATTCATTAAATCATCATCGTCTTAATCATTCTTTTAGAAAAATTCTCAAAATTAAAATGACTTAAATCTCTCAATCTAATCTTACTTGATCACAATAAAAAAAAAAATTCACCCCAAGTTGACGATGCAACTTCTACCCAAGTTAGAATTTACCCATCTATCACATAAGGCTATACATTTAAGAAAAACTTCTCCAATTTATTTAATCGTGTTATTCAATCATCAAAAGTTTTAACACGAAATATATCACATGTGATATATCCTTAATTACAAAAGATAGTCACAAAGTAATGTGATTGGCCTATGGGGGTATATCTAGTACTCTCCGTGTATCAAACTTATACTAAGCACGAGCATTCGTCTTTCTGAAATAGGGAAAGACGAAAAACAACAATAAAGAATTCAAGAAGGAGGTGATAGAATACAAGTACGGGGTTCAAAGCGATTAAAGAATTCAAAAAAGAGTTGTCAAGGCAGTTGTGGATTAAAATCTTAATTTGGTAATTTCTTATTCACATGTTCATATCAGAACAGTTATGTACCTGATATGATATGCTCTGACCTGTCTAGAGGGCAAGTATATTCGTCTAACAAGCTGAGTCAACTATATCTCAATCCACGTAAAGTAGTCATGAGAAGAGCGAACCAAGCACACTAAGGTTAGCTAGACCATAATACACTGATTATGATTTTAGACAATGTATTAGTATGCATACCCAATGATACATATATCATGATCAAGATCGATAAAAGAATAAGCTTGCAAAAGTAGGCTATAATAGCAGCATAAGTCGAGGTAGTCCAGAAAATATAAGTACGCTGGATTATGATGAAAGAAGGTACAAAATAATTCAAGTTCACAAAGAAGATAAGACTTGTCCAGTGTTGTGCCTCTACAGTTTCCATACTACTCCTTGTCTAAGTCTCTAGTCGACCAAATGGGGTATGGGCCTCTAAGTTCTACAGTCTGGATAAACACTATCTTCTTATGCAAGTCTATAGTTGGTGTCATTCAATTACACTTTATTAATCGGTTAAAAGGACTATGGGATACTAGGTTATGAGGCATACTACCCAACTTAAAAGAATTAACTAATACTGTAACTGTCTTGTGGGGATAAGGTAGAAACTCTTGTTGGGGTACACGAGAAAAGATCTTCGTACCTATTAGGGTATCCTATTGCATTATATAGGTAATGGTCATCTTAAGTCTTAATTATAGTATTTATAGAACAAAAGCGTTAATATTAAGAATAGAGAAGTTACTGGCTCTCAAGTGAAAGAGGATATAACCTGTATGGAGATATGAATAAAAATTACGCAATTTGAAATTAAATAATAATCATCACAATCTAAATGAACAATCAAACTATAAAGTTCTAACTACTAAGCACAAAATTTCAAAATTCAAGATTACAACTATAATCCTAGCAAACTATATATCCTAACATAAAAAGGAAATCACTTGGCCTACAATCAGAAGGGTTATGTGGCATGAATTGAAAGATGAAAGAAAATTTTAGTCGTCGCACAAATAACGAGCGTTAAGGTTTCAGAGGAAAAATATATGAAATCAAATAGAGAGACTCTTGATAATATCATGGTTTCCTAAGGGAAAGTGGTATACTAGTCTCTATGTTCGAGGTATGATCAAGGAAAATGTTCTATTCGTTCCTCTTGGTTTCCTAAGGTACTGTTCTGCTAATATCAAGACAAGAATATAAATTTATAGTTCTCTAATACTATCCCACTATGAAAGTTAGGTTTAGTCCTAATATTCAACCTTAGATTCTATTGGTTCCTCAATACTAGGGTCAAATAAGATGGTCAAATTTTTAACTAACCCTAGTAATGTCTATACTACTCTTAAGTCCTTCATAAATATATCAAGGGATAATGGTCAACTAATCTACAGGTAAGGGATGCTAGGTTTCATTAGGTATTCTAAACTTAGTAATGTATCAATATTCTAGTTGTATTCTTAGTAGGAATGTTACCCTAATTATCATCCTAACAACAAGGATTCCTATATTCTAGCAGAAGGCTACACTCAAAGAACTATTAGGGAAGTACATGAATCAAGCAGGATACAATTATTTAAATAGAACGGATTGGAAGGAATGTGAGTCATAGTCAAATGTGGATGAGACCTAAAACTCTAATCCTAGGTGCAGGCTTGCTCGGTACAGTAACGTAACCAAGACAATATACTCTCGACCTGCATGGGCCACCACTTGAAACATGTCACGTCCCAGTCCCAAAATACGTAGGACTAGGAATACGTAAGCATG